>CAUYRH010135909.1:0-72359 GCA_963574655.1 Perodicticus potto | reverse complement strand
AGGGATGGGGAGGAGGAAGAGGAGAGGGTGGAGAGGAATGGGGAGGAAGAAGAGGAGAGGGTGGAGAGGGATGGGGAGGAGGAAGAGGAGAGGGTGGAGAGGGAGAGGGAGGAGGAAGAGGAGAGAGTGGAGAGTTAGAGGGAGGAGAAAGAGGAGAGGGTGGAGACGGATGGGAGGAGGAAGAGGAGAGTGTGGAGAGGTAGAGGGAGGAGGAAGAGGAGAGGGTGGAGAGGGAGAGGGAGGAGGAAGAGGAGAGTGTGGAGAGGGATGGGGGAGGAGAAAGGGAGGAGTGAAAGAGCTCCCAGGTTGGGGAGGTCGACTTAGGAAGGTTTGTAACTCTGCCTGTTCCCGCCTTAGTGACCTTGGACAGCCCCAGCCTCAGTAGTCTGGGCTCTAAAATTCCACCATTTAAACATCTAAATAGTATTAAGGAGTTCCAAAAGTCCTTGTAATTTTAAAGTACTTCCCTTGAAACATCATAAAAACATTTTTATCACATATGATGCAGCATTTTTATACACCCCCCTCCCCCAGCTTGACTGATGTATTTCTTTTAGCTGCCCAGAGGTTTGAACGCTGTACACACGATCTGGGGTTGCTGATGTGAATCATGCTCTAGGCACCTGCAGTACTTTAACAAGTTATACTGGTTTACGAGCTATCCTTTGGCCACCAATCTTGTGACTGGACAAAGAGGGTCTGGCCTCCTGTCACTGTGAGCCAACACTCAGAGACGGGAGAGGTCATCAAACCTTATTTTCCAGAAGGCTAGAATTCTGGAGAACAGTGAGAGTAGCCTCTCCAAGACTGTTCTGTTCTTCCAGTTCCAAAAATCACAGTTTTATACATATAACTTAAAAGCAAGAACAGTACTAACACTACATTAAACAACAAAATTGCCATAACCCATGATCCATAATAAACTATAATTGACATAATCCTTAACCCCAAACATTACTAATTCAAAAGTTAATCCCCTAAATTGATTGACCTAAACTATTCAAGATACACACCTTTAGGCTAAAGCTGAGTTAACAAAACAATGAGCATGGGAGATGGACCTGAGGTGAAGGTCACTGAGGCCTAAACCCGCCAGATTGGCTGTGCCAGCCAGCAAGCCCCACGGACCCAGTCTAGTTCTCACCACGTGTGCTCTCTCTCTGACGGCAGTAAGGATTGGAGTTACTTCCATATTCGAGGAAGAGAGAAGACAAAGTTCAGCAATCAGTCCAAAGTGAGAAGGAAAGGGGGGCAGGGGTTATCCTCCCTCCTGCTGGCCCTGACTTGTGATAGCCACATGCTTGCTTCTTGGAGTAGATGACCATTTTTATTAGGTAGGCTTCAGAAGAGCAAAAGGAACCAGAACATTTATTTTCAAATACCTTAGAAGGGATAAAATCTATCGGGCCCTAGAAATCTTCTAGTCTTGAAATAAAAGTGAAAATCTGATAATGTTGATCGACGTTATCAAATTAGGGACCTCAGAGACCCCAGAACCACCTGCGGCTGCTGCGTTCCCCTGCTCAGCAACACCCAAAAGGTGGCTGAGAGTTGCAGCCACATAATAGTTGAACTTGAGATTCGGTATCTCATCTTTCTCCCATTCACCCGTCTCTTATTGTAAATAATTCAACATCTCATTTGCTCTAATTTTCTTTCTTTGTATCTTAGTACTTTATTCTCCACCCCCAATTCATGTCTCTTACTAGTTGGAAGGTTTTTAGAAGAAGGTGCTCTACAGCATTTTTTTCACTGGCTATTTTGTTTTTCTTTAAAAAAAAATAAGAGGTAAACTTTTCACAAAAAACAAAAACAAAGAACAAAACCCCCTACACCTAAGTATGTTGGTATACAAAATTGAATTTTTAAAATACTACTTTTGTTATACAAAGAATGGCTTTCTGAACAAATAACATTATTGTTAATATTAAGTAGAAACACCTTATGGTATAAATGCAAAGCTCTTCCAAATCCTTTTCGGAAAAAAAAAATCATGAAAGTCTTAAATTAGCAAATGAAAACAGCATGTCCAGTGATCCTGTTTCCTAAATATGCCTGAAATCTGTCATCAACTGTTTTCCTGGAACAATGAAGAAGTGGTTCCAAGACCTACATCACTATCATTTTCCAGACAAAGGTTATCTGTGCATTATATTCAATATAGAATTTTCAAATTTTGAAACATTTTATTATTACAGTAATGGCTATTGCTGCTTCTAACAGACACCCTGTCAGAAGGTTTAAAAAATGTATGCTTGGGTTCATGCAAAAAAAAAAAACAAAGGTCAAAACTTTTAAAATGTCACTTCTTCTGCATTTTGCATAGAAATACATTGGATCAGTGGGAGGGCTCCTTGCCCACAGAAGCAGACTGCAAGGGAAGAATGTCACCCCGCTGAGGAGCTTCCACTTCCCCGCAGCTGCGGGCTGTGCAGAAAGGCTCCACGGGAGCCTATTGTTGCCCCAGCTGGGTAATAGTTTTCTTATTTTACAGTCAGCAACCAAGGGGGGTTGGGTGTCGCTGTAAAGTGCCTGAAAAAAATATATAACTCCTGCAAATAGATCACTTTCTCCCTCCTTGATGAGAAATAGCAATCTATAAAACCGTGTACTTCACTGGGATGGAGGGCCGTAATTAAATACCCTGAACAAAAGCAGCCCCAGAAGGCTGGGAGCTACAGACTCAGTTTTTCGGAACAAACCTGAGCTCAGGAAGTGCAGGCTGCTTTGCGGGGGGCCTGCACACTTGGAGACAGCTTTGTTGCTCCTTCTCCCGTCAGCCTCCAGTCCACTTTTTTGGGAAGTCACGTGCTGTGTGCTGAAGGACTAAGGCATGAAACTAAAATTTTAATTTCAAGTGTTTTCAGCAAGGCAGAGTGCAGGGCTTGGGGCGCACTGAGCTCAGTTGTCAGGCCTGTTAACCAGGGAGGGTTGTGAGCTCATGTGATGGTAGTGAGGTTGTGCGGGGTCCTCACTACTGAAGTGTGAGCAGGGCCTGGACTGGACTTCAGGCTTGTTTTGTTTTGTCTTGAGCTGTGACTTGTCCATCGTGGTTTTGTTACCATGGAAACCCATTTTTTAAAGGTGAAAAGTCACTGACAGCTTACCATTTCCACTGCGGGAATTAATATTATAGCAAGGTGGGAGGAAGGAGGTGAGGCTGTTTTCTGGAGCTGTCCCACAGCTGAGCCACAAAGGGACTCATCTTACACATGTCGTAAAACCAAATCAGCTTAAAAATTGAATGTTTAAGAAATAATGAGACTGTTTTGTGCAGAGTCTAAAATGAAGTTGAGATGATAAGCAGAAACGACTAGAACATCAGCTTTCTCATTTCTTAAGAGGCTGCCACTGCTGAGTTTTGGAAGCTTTGCTCTCATTTTCCAAATCTCTGGACATCCAAGAAATAGAATTCTGTGTAGAAACTGTTGGTGCAATCCTGGAGCGAGGGGGCAACTTGAAAGCAGTCCAGCAACCACCTGGAGATTCCGAAATCCAAGGAGAGACTTACTGTTGGATGGATTTTACTTTTAAAAGGGTTAAATAAATGCGATTTGGTGTTTATTCTTTTGATTGATGTGAGGAAAATTTAAGTCTCACTCACTGTACTCAGGAAGGAAGAGAAAGCTACCTCAGATCACTGAGGGTAGACACAGCTCTGTGCACAGGTGGCAGCGGTAACCACTCAGCACACTCATGCTGAGAGGATGGTGCTCTGAGGGTCGCGAGGGAAGTTTCTGGGATATGTTCATTCTGGCAGGTCTGACAAATGAACAGGGCAGGTATCTGTCCATCCAGACGCTTGTGCACCTCTCCCCTGGGGGCCGTTCTCATGACCAGGGGAGGACGTCTCTGAGAGAGCCCCTGACTGGGAGAGACAGCAGCCGCAGGCAAGCAAGGGAGAATTCAGTGTCTCACTTTCTGCTCTAAGTGTGGATGAGAACAAAGCCCCAGAAATAGAGGGTGGGCTAATCAGGAGATCAAAGGAAGGGGCAGGGTGTGTGTGTCAGCGGCTGACAGGGCCTTTAGTGGAGCATCTGGAGAGGCTGGCAGCTTATGCCAGACACAGACGTGCCCTGGGCCAACAACGTGGGCGAAGGTTGGCATGTTTTTCCTCCATTAATCTTTGCACTAAATTAGCATACTCTGTGCAGGACGCGTGTTCGAGGACAGCATGCAGGACAAGCCTGAGGAAGCAGCTTGGCAGCCCCTGTCGCCAGGCGTGTGTCCCCAGGCAGGCCCCTGGGAGGGAAGGGTCTGAGTCCAGGCCTCAGCCCCAGACATGGGCTCCGGAGGAAGTCGACTGGTCTGAGTCTCGGAATGGAGTCTGAAGACAGCAGGCCCTCCTGACGCACGAAGGACACATCGTTCTGCGTCTTGAGGCTTTTTGTCTCTTCCTTATCAAGTTTCCTCCCATGGCCAGGATGGGCTCATTCATTCAGTGCCACTCAGTGCTGCTCAGAAAGGTGTTGCATGAGTGAATGGACGCTGGCAGGAGCAACACCACAGCATCGCTATATCCTGGGGGACAGGAAAGACAGTGGGGAGAGGAATTGCGAGACTCTGCCCATGTCCCACCCACCCTGCCCCGTCTACTCTCTGGCACTGACTAGTGAAGGAGCAAAGTCCAGGCAACAAGTCTCAGTTCTGCAGAAACAATAACAAACTGTGATAAAGGGAAACAAATAATTTTGAAGAAAATGGGTGTTGTGCCCATTTTATATAACTTCCCCTGACATTGTGTCTGCATTTCAAGGATCCTAGTATCCTACCAAGATAGTGGCCTCTTTTGGTGACATTTACCCTTACACGTTAACACCCTCAGAGACTACTTTTTGCAAACTAGAAAACTCTTCTGGTCATCTTAGGAAAGCAAAGCATTTGGATGGTGGGCAGGAAGACAAACCAGGCCAGGTCTGTGTGTTCATTTTCTCCTCAGGGAAATGGGGACAGTAACACCAGCTACACTTCACCCATGGAGCTGCAGGAGACTGATGATGGGTAATGCAAGTAGGCGATCCAGACAGATCTGAGTGAAGGCAGAATGGGGTGTTTGTCACCCAGACAGCAAGGACTTCAGCCTCCCCCCCAAGGCAGAGACCTGGTGCCAAGGGGCTGCAATGGCCAACGTGTGGGTTTTCCAGGGCTTCCTGGCTTAGCCTCTCAGATACTCCCCACAGCTGTGTTGTTCTGCATTTACTGGCCTTCCCCAAGCTCGGCACATGCAAGAGCTAGGAAGTCTCCTCAAGAGGTGTTCCCTGGAAACAGGAGACTAAGATCTGAAATCCCCAGGCGACATTTGGTGGCTTAGAGAAGACTTCACCCTAACACATTCTACCAACCCCAAATCTCACGTGTTGAGTCCACTAAGTTAAATGCCTCTCTAGTAGTTTTGGTGCAGGTGAGGCCTTGTGCTTTTGCACTGGGGGGATAGGCTTTTGCCCTTAGCAACTTTATCTCATGGAAAGAATAGGAGTTAAATATTTATAATAAAGTTGTTAATAAAAGGCAGAATACAATGAGGCTATGGCAAAGGAAACATACCACAAATAGATAAGTTTAGGACGAAACTGTAATAGAGGGAGCTGACAGTCTCTCATGACGGTTCATGAAGAGTTAATCTCCACAGTCCTGCGGTTTCACTGGTTCTCTGTGGATCCACAACACACACGTGGATGTCCACATGCATGTGCACACTTAGACCAAACAGAAGAGGGTACATAAATGTTCAGAGTAGAAAGTGATTGGAAATTCAAAGATTAATATTATGTTAGAATATAGACAGTTAAGAAGTCATTATTGTTAGTTACAATTAGTTATAATTTTTTTTTAGTTGGTAGAGGCAATGTGGTGGTGTTTTATTTCATTTTTATTAATAATGAAACTGTACCCATGTAAATAGTTAGAGAATGATAGGGGTAGAATAAACTTGAATTTTGTCAACTTAAAAAATGTGAATGTAAAATAAGAGATGAAATACTGGATACCAAATAAATTGTATCCTTTAGAATGATTTCCAAACTAATAATAATAAAGATTGAAAACTTGTAATAAAAGTCTGATTGTGGTGTTTTAAGAGAAGAAAGACAGGCTTCAAGGGAAAAACCTAATAATTTTCTTGAAACAAAAATGCTAAGTTATCTTATTCACTTGAAACTAGAAGTTACAAGGAAAGAATGGGGTAACAGGTTCTAATTGTTTTATCTTATTTGCTTTGTGTGAAGGGAAGAGCAATAAAATAGAGCACTTTAGTTTCTGGTTTTCATCCAGCAGTGAAAAAATTGCATAAATTATAAGAGTGGTGAATGGGAGAACAGTCTTTAGCTGAATGGGAAAGTACAGAAATGTCATAGTAACAGAGGAAAAATGGAAATAAATGTTAACCAGATCAAACTATCCAAAATGAAGCAAAGGAAATGACAGAGCAAAGTATAATGCACTATAGTTAACATAAAGTAAGATACAAGAAAAAAAACAGGCAGATCAATTATCACACTAAACGTAAATGAGATAAATTTTTCTATTTAAATCAAATATTAGACTATGTTAAAAAAATCTAGTTACATATTGTTTTAAAAATCTTTCTAACAAAGTGGTAAGGAAAGTTGAAAATAAAGGAATAACCCAACAGATATGTGTATTAGCACATGAAAATGGAAAGAAAAACTAGTGATATTAATATCAGATATTGAAGAGTTTAGGCCTAATGGCTCTAAATAAGACAAAAGCAGGCATTATGTAATAATAGAAGTCACAATTTATGAAGATGAGATACTAAGCTGAATCTGCCAAGCAGTATAATGACTAAATATAAACAATAAATAAATAAAATAATAAAGTAGCATAATAACAACCCCCAGTATAATGGAACTAGAACATCCCTGACAAACAAGCAGTGACCTGCATGATTTGTGAATGTCAGTGAGAGCCTTCACTTGCATTGAATGGTCAATAAGTAGTCAGAACTTTCTGAAATAAAATCCCCTGTGCATTCCTAATTCAAACTGTAAGAATCAACTCAAGAACCAATCTCAAGAACTATCCTGGGCTTCTTGGGAAGCCCAGAAAGTCTGTAATATTAATAGTGCCCCAAACAATAGGCAGCCCATCCTGTAGGTGGCCCATCAGTTGGCTGAGCTGCTCTAGGTTACGGGGTGGGGAAGAGCTATGATTGAAACCCTCTAACCATTTACCTAAGGAACCTAAAAATTGCAGAATGATTTTGCTCACCTGTGAGAACTAGGACATTGCTAACCATATTCATTAATAAGTACATGTTTTTTTTCCTGCATAGGACATTGCCTTGCATCATGCATATGATGTAGGACAATTAAGTTCTCAAACTTATCTTAGAGAAAGTGATTTTTTTCTAGGGTGGACTAGGTGCTGGTGTCAGTGCACAGCTTCCCAAGGGGAGTACTTTGAAGGTGACCATAGTGATATTCAGCAATAAAGTATGTAGCACTTTTTCTAGGATGAGTTCATGAACTTAATTATCCAACTCATAGTCATGTTTGTGGAAGTTTTATGTAAATCAAATCCTGTTTTCCAGTTCACTACTTGCCCTTTCAGATTTGTTTTATTTCTTTCTTGATTGATTCTCAATTAACAGTGACTCTTCCATTTCAGCTTTAAGGTTTTCTTCCCTGAGCCTTTCTACTGAAGCATTAATGATCACTAAACAAGTGATCAGCTGCATTTGGAGACGACTGCTTAAAGGAAACTTCAGTGACTGCTTCTGTGAAGTGAAGTATCCTTTTGTTAAGTGAAGGCTCCTCTGCAATATTAATAGAACCCGTAATTTGTGTGTCTGGAGGGCACGGTGGATGCCACTTTCTGTTCTGCAATGTCTGTGGACTCCTCTTCTGACCCTACCTTTACAGTAAAAGCTCAGTGGAGTCAACCACTCCCAGTTCACATGGTCCCCGTGCAGGGTCCCATTCCTAACTGCAGGGAGAGGTGGCCTGGCCAGGGACACCAGCATCTTCTCCACAGTCCCAAGTGTTCTTTCCATGGGAGCACGTTACTCAACCAGAGCCAAAAGACAAAATGAGACCCTGTGATTTAGGGAAAAGAATCTTGTTCACCGTGGGAAAGCTGTGGCAGGAGGGATCAGGGCAGAGTGCACCCAGCCCCGAGGACATTATTTGAACTCTGAAGTGCTCCTGCCTGAAGCTGGTCCTATCCCAGGTTTTCCAACTTAGGCCAGCCAATGAATTTGGTTTTTATGTAGGCTGGCTGGGTTTTATTTCTCTTATAAACTCAAGTATTGAACTGATTTTTTGTTTGTTTTGGTTTAGAAGTGATAGTTTATCTTAAATTTTAAAAAGTGTATCCAAAAGTGCTTGGGAATGTGGGCAAAACATTTTTTCTAAGTGTGGCTGTAGCAAACTATGCTCCCTCTGCATAGAGTCCACATGGTTCACAACCATCAACCTCACTTCCTGCCTTTAAAGTTGAAATATGGACATACTGTGTTCTCTCTTTTTTGTTCAGTAGAGTCTCTTGCAAGGAAGTCTGTATTTTATGGACTGAATTTTCTGAGAGAGCTGCCTCTGCCTTGTGAGGTACTTGCTGACACTCCTGTAGTCATCCTCCCCAGTGCTTGTGGGCAGAACAGTGCTCCTCAGAGTGGGGACTGAGAGCTCCTTTCACAGCTGACCCCAGGTCCCCAGAGGTGCATGTCTGTGTCAGTGTTTTCTCTGCTAGAGGACAGTTCAGATCCTTTCCGAGTTTTGTGATCTGAGACGCCCAGAAGACTCCCTCAGCTGCAAACGCAGAACCTGGTCCCTGGGAGTCCCTGCCCTATGCACAACCTGCCTTCCTGGACCCTGGACCCTCCTCATACCTCCTCTGTGGGCTCCGTCCCTCCGTCCCCCAATTCCTGCCCTCCCAAGTTTCTCTTTGACTCAGCCTCTCCTCTCTGCATCTCTCTCTGGGGATCTCAGCCACTCCCAGAGGCGTCCACACCCACTCTGTCCCTACCTCCTCCTCAGCCCCAACCCCTACCTTCAAGAGGACATCATGCCTGCATCATGTCCATGCTGCGCTGGACAAGGGGGTGCCTATGTGACAGCCCTGGAAAATTCTTACAGTCCCCCTCACTTTCTATATGGGAACATGGAGGCCCTGAGAGTCCTTGTGACTTGTGGTATGAGCAGAGCCAGGGCCCATGCCCTGGGGGCAGTGTAATCTGCTGATAGTGACTGGTGGTGCTCGGGCTGCTATGAGGGGTGACAGGAGTCCAACATGGGAAGGAAAGGCCTGGTACTCTGGGGGGCAGGGATGGGGCTGCTCAGGCTCCACGTCTGGGCACCTGCACGTGCTTGGGGACTGCCATGTCTGGACACCTGCTCCAGTTCAGACCTGACGGAGTGAGGTGTGAGGGAGGGAACCAAGGATGAGAAGGCTGGTCAGGCACACAGGTGTCCACTCTCATTAACCCTGGGCCGCAATCCTCCAAGACAGGTGCTGCCTCCCCTGCTTAGCCTCGGAAATACAGAGGCTGGAAAATGTAACTGATTTGCCTGCGGTCTCCAGTGAAAATAGGAGAGCTGAAATTGAACCTGTGTTTTTCTGATTCTGAAGTTTTGAAGACCTGTCAGAAGTGCTCAGCGTCCCTCGTTGCCTCTTCCCTCCTGCCACATTGGACCTCCTGGCACCTTCCTCCCCAGGACTCTGCACCCTAGGATGACCCTGTGGTGGCAGTGGCCTCTGCTCTGCCCACAGCACACGCCATATGCCTTACATTAGGTCTCACCCTCCCCGTCAGGCTAGGTGCCACCATGCTTTCATCCAGTGTCTCTCTTCTTCCCTTGAGTCACAGAATCCAAGAAGGCAGGACTCTTTCTGCCCTTTCTGTGATCCCGCACACAGGACCACGTGTATCAGGTCTTCAGAAAGTGTTTGCGGAATCAGTGGGTGTATTGCTGTGTTTAACAGAGATGTCTACAGATCTAGAAGGAGATGGGAGGAACAATGCTAAGACTCTGTGCTGGGGAGAAGAGAGTGTACCATGAAGCATCCTTTAGATTTGGGTGATTCTTCTTGTCTGTTGTCTTTGGAAAGAGTTTTCTGGGTGTTTTGCTGGTCTGTGAACACCGAAAAGATGGGCTGGGAGGAAGGCAGAGCACAGAAAGAGGTGGGCACCAGAGAACAGGCAGGGAGGTCTGTGTCTGTCCTTCCTGATTCTAACCCAGCTCATCGAAGAGATAGAAATTCTGGGTAAATGCTCCACCCAGGACTGTAGGGACTGTAGGTCCAGTGCTCGGCTGGACCACCCTCAGGGCTCTATCATTCCGGATCACAACATGGTGGGTAGTCATCTTAGCTCATCTGGCCTGCTTGAAAGGAATACTGAGGCTGTGTAATTTGTAAATACAATGCGTTAATTGAGCTAGGGTTCTGTGGGCTGGACAGCAGCGTGGCCCAACACCTGCTTCCACTTACCCCAGAAGGGAAGTGGCATGTGCAAAGGCCATGTGGTGAGAGAGGAAGGCAGCAGGGGGGAGGGTTCCAGCCTCTTTTTAGTGGCCAACTCCAGAAGAACCTAACAACACAAGAACTCACTTCCTGAGGGGTCAAACCCCCAAACCCAGACTCTCCCATTCAGCCCAATCTCAAGCTCTAAGAGTCAAATTCCAAATGACAGTAGCAGGGGACAGCAGAGCAGGTAAGTCATAGAAACTTAACACCATGACTCCCTAAAACATGCCACCCTTGGTATTTTATTCTTTCCTCTTCCTGAACTTATCACTTAACTCACAACTGCAAATATATTAGTATTCACTGATAGCATTCTGCCAGACTTGTAATTATAGTTATCTCTGGACAAAGATGTTAGGAACTATCAAATCACACATTATACAATTGTGAAATGCTTGAATGATTTTGTTAAGTGTGTATGGCTCCTGGAATCAGAGAATAGTCAATAAAATATCTATAGTCCACATAATTTGGGAAGAGGCGGGGCAGGTGTCCGGAAGGGCCACGTGTCCCCACACCCCAGCCTGGCAGCAGTGTTGGTGCTATTGTCTGACAGGTCTGGGACCCTGTGCTCTCCCAGCCCAACATGAGTGTTGAGGAGCCTCTGGGCGTGTGAGGAGAGGAGGCCTAACCACAGGGAGGGCAGCACCAGACTCAACACACCCACTCAGATTGGCTCTGGTCCAGGCCCTCAGACCTGGCTCTGGAGAGCTAGGAAGAAGCCTGTCACAGGTGAGTTGGCTCCCAGAACACCAGCCCAGATGGCAGGGCCTTCTGGGGCACACAATGGCAGAAAGCAAAGATCAGGTGAAAAGATCAGGTCTACTTGCACATCAAGTCAACTTACAGATGGCTCTTATGACCCTCATGCCTCCCATCTCTGTGATGAGGGCACACGAGATTTTAAACTCAGGATTTTGTGACTTGCATGGCTGGAATGCAGTGTGTTGGCTTCCTTGGCTGTAGAGCAGATGGCAGCGAACTGTGAAAACAGCAGAAATGTTCTCTCCACCCTAAGGCAAGAGGTCAGAAATCAAGGTGTGGGTGGGCACAGCTGTCCTCCCTGGGAGGCTCCTGGGAAGAAACTTTCCTGTGTCTCCTGGTGTCTGTGTTCACTGGTGATCTTGGAGCTCCTCGGTCACAGCACTTTACCTCTGTCCGCATCATCATAGAGTATTTTCTATCCCCATAAAGACACCAGTCACGGTGGCTAGGGCCCCGCCGCCATAATCTCACTTAGCTAATTACATCTGTAGTGAATGGACTTCAGCCATAACACCTAGAAATCCAGGATGTCACTGCTAGTGGCATAACCGGACTTACAAGTCAAGTCTTGGGGTGGAATTCATTTACTTTTGCTTTAAAAGTTTTTGTTCTCTAGTTATCTGACCAGCAAAATACTCCTGCACATGAGACACTGGGCAGGTTATCCCACTGCTCCCTGCCTGGCTAGTTTGTCTCTGCAAACAGGGTTTCTGACAGTTATGACAGTTCTCCCCCCAGAATTGCTGCTGAGATACCCCAGTGCCTACCACAGGCCAGCCTTCTCTCTGTGCCCTGGGCATATGGATGTGATCGCCGACCATGGTAGAAACAGCATTTGGAAATTGTTCCAAGGAATTTTCAAACCAGTGGCACTTAGAGCAAAGTGCTGGAGCTGAAGGACTTAACTTCTGTTCTCTAAGTACCATCGAGCAACCTCTCAGAAGCAGGGTGGCCTAGCAGTGCGGGGCGGGAGGCACACGGCGAGTTCTATTTCTAGCTCTTCCATTACCTTGATGTATGACCTTGCAAAAGCTTCCTTTTAAAAAAAGTCTCTGTAGCTGATTTTTTTCTTCATCTTTAAGATGCAGGTGGTAGTCATGAATATTTGTTTCCTGCAGGTTTGGTTTTGTAAACCTCTTCTGGAACGGAGAGTGCCACACAGCTGTGGAGCTTTGTTCCCGGTAATAACTCACTCTGGCATCAGCTCACCCACTTCTCATACTTCATATTAATATTCTACTGCAGAGAGTAGGCCGCAGCAACAATGTGTCTCGTTTCTTCCATCTTCTCTTTGGGAAGCTAAGCTAGACACAAAATAGTTAAATTGTCCTAAAACAGAGTATGTGCTTTCCCCTTCTGTGTCGTCCTCTGTCTTGTACACAGAAGCACCGCTGGGTGTGTCGTGGTCTGGCCCTTAGGTGTGAGTTGTGTGAGTCTGCCCCAGCTGCCAGAACAGAACTCCATAGACTGGTGGCTTAAACACCAGGATCTACCTCTTGTCAATTCTGAATTCTCAGTTCTGCAGGCTGCACATCTGGGACCAGGGCACCAGCGTTACTGGATTCTTGGGAGGGCCCTTCTGAGCTGGTGGATAGCCATCTTCTCCCTGGAGCATCAGGGAGGGACCACAGTCACAGCTATCCCTTCCTACAGGACACTGATCCCAACATGAGGCCCCGCTCTCATGACCGCGTCTAAATCCAGTCATCTCCCAAAGGCCCCGGCTGCGAATACCATCACTATGGGGATAGGACTGCAACATGATCCTGTTGGGTACATAACCCAGGCCATAGGATGGGATAGACGATCCCCAAACAGGATTATTTTGTACCAATCTGCTCAAAATTACACTGCTGGTGTGTTGTGGTCTTTGCGATCTGCCCGGAGACATCAGGAGAGCTGGTTCGTTATGCCAGTCCAGGATCATTGCCTTTGTCATCAAATGTCATTATTAGCACACCTAGGGCTGCCCTGGTACCTGCCACCACAGGTGGAGAGGTCCTGGGCCCTCGGTGCAGGCACAGAAAACGGCCTCACCAGTGTGTGCAGATCAAGGATGGGAAGCCTCCAAGCCGGCTTCATACGTCTCAGCTCATGTAGCAGAAGTACCAAGCTGGTTCTGGGGTCCCCAGGGTTAGAGGGGGCTTCTCACCCTCCACACCACTGAGACTTCAGATGTGGCACAAGAAGCTGGAAGGCACGGGAGGCGGCACAGGGCACCATCTGCACACCACATCCTGTGTGCAGACATCCTGCGTGGCTTCCCTGTGGCCTTGGGATGGAGCAAAAGTGATGTTGGATCAAGCCCAGCTCCTGCGTAGCATCCGAGGCCCAGCCAGCACACTCTGTGCTCCAACAGACACATTCATGGCACCCAGCACCCAGCCCTCCTCCTGTCCTGCCCTCGGCTCTCCCACAGGAAGCGCCCTGGGCCTCTGGCTGCGCCCAGACCCTGCCCTGGTTTTAGACTAGGTGGGACAGGACAGAGGTGCAGGTGCAACCCGGGGAAGCCACCCTTCTGGGGAAACCTTTCTACCTGAATGAGTCACAATCCTAATGGATGTGTTTTTCCATAAAGTGCAATTAATAATTCATCCAACTTTTGTCAAACTCAACTCTATTGTCTTTGAACAGAATATGAAATACCCACAAGTGCTGCCGTCTTCCCCATCATGAAGGCAAGTGAAACATAAGATAGCTTCTCTTTTAACCACTAAAAGGACACAGACCCACCCCCCAGGGCTGGCACTGAGGAAGGGGCCCGCTCTGCGCTCTTCCTCCTCCATGCCGAGTTAGTCCTGCTTGAAAAGTGACTTGCTCTTTGGTAAGTGTAGTTTTCTCAAGGGAAGGGGCGAAGGGGTTAATGTGATGCTTGACCCACTAAAACCGTTGACTGGGGAGAGCCCTGTGGCTGATCAGATGATTGTTTCTGCAAGAGAAGTGGTTGAAAGCTGAGCCCGGCTGGCCGGGTAATCAGGGGGACTGGCATCCAGGGAGGACGCGGCCGTGCGGGACGGCCACCTGAGATTCGATTACTTGTCATCTTTCAAGCATTATAATGAGATTACAGTAACCCTAACCTGGCTGAAAACAGAAATCTGGCTGTCTGTCAAGTTCATTGTGTGGAGTTTTACAACAGTCCAGATCTGGTTCCTCTGAACCTACAACAATCACTGGCGGGAAGGCCCCAGAGAAGCCTTGTGGACCTCCTGGCCAGCTCCACGCTGGCTTGTGACCAAGGCACCATTGTTTGTTGCAGGAAAAACTTGCTAATGTTTATTTTTTCTTACCATGTGACTCAAACCTGATAACACTACAATAGTGCACAGGTCTTTCCCGCCCCACCGCCATAGTGGGTGTTCTGTGTGTCCCGACCATGCATACCCCAGAGGCGTGAGTCCTGAGCCCACTCTCCCTCCCGCACCTGCGCACCCTCGGGCATGCACTCGTCCCAGAGGTGTGAGCCCTGAGCCCACTTGCCCACCCTCCTGCACCACGCAGGAACCAGCATATTAGCTCTGCTACCGCAGGGAGGGCACCAGGGAAACTTGGCCCACAGAGAAACATGGCAGAGGGGGACCTAAACCCTGGAGTGTGGCTGGTCTCACCAAAATTTGTCCAGCTTGTGGGACCACAAGCGCCTTCTCTTGTGTCACATTGTGGTGGGAACTAACCTTTACACAGCACCTGCTGTCGCCCGGCTCCTGTCCTGCGTGGTGGTGGCAGCTGCCTTCCCAGACTGAGGCACTGGGCACCCAGAAGTTTGTCCGTGTCCCTCACCCACCTGGCAGAGGGACGTGGCTCTAGCTCTGGAGGTTTGCTGCCTCCTCCCTGGAGTGCCAGCTGCGTCTTGGGGATTGAATCTTCAAGACTGACTTGTAAAGGCCTTGTGTTCTTTTAAGCAACATAATAATTTAGAATAGCAAACAGGAATGATTCACAAATGGCTAATCTTGCAAACACCTTTGCTTTGTAAGAACTGACTCTGTGGAACACTCTGATCTCTGTTTCCAGAGGTTACCTCAGTAATTTAATCATTTCAGGGACTATTTATTAATTAATATTCATGATGAATGTCAGCTGGCTAAAGCAGATATTAAAGGAAGCACAACCTTGGGAATGCAGCACACTTCAGGCTCAATCCCCCTGGGAAGTGGAATGAAAGTGTATGTGGTGTGGCCCATGTCCACTGGGTTCTCAGGAGCCCACGTGTGAATGTGTATGTGGTGCGGCCCATGTCCACTGGGTTCTCAGGAGCCCACGTGTGAATGTGTATGTGGTGCGGCCCATGTCCACTGGGTTCTCAGGAGCCCACGTGTGAATGTGTATGTGGTGTGGCCCATGTCCGCTGGGTCCTCTGGAGCCCATGCGTGCATGTGTATGTGGTGGGAGCCCGTGTCCGCTGGGTCCTCTGGAGCCCACGTGTGAATGTGTATGTGGTGGGAGCCATGTCCTCTGGGTCCCGTGGAGCCCCCGTGTGTCTAGGCAGACGGTCCCGGGTGTCTGCTGAGGAAGCAGACCACACCTTAGGCAGCTGAGCATCCGAGGCAGCCGGGACTGTGGCTGCCTGTCTTCTAGAGAGGGGACTCTCCCTGTGGCCAACTCGCCTGTCGCACTGTGTGTCATTTTCCCTGTCTGTGATGGGAACAGCAGCCTTCACCTCCTCATGTTACCATGGCCACAGCCGCCTGCTGGTATACCGTGAGCTTTGAATGAGATGATTCTGGCAGGAGAGTCCTGGAGAAGCCAGGAGCCTGGCGAGTGTGAGGCTCCACATGTGCTCTCAGAGCTTGGCGGTGTTCAGGCCTGTGGGACTCGTGGGACTCCTGCCACTGACCTGGTTGGCCAGGGCTGACTGCGGGGGCCTGCTGCTACTCCAGCCACAGGACCTCGAGGGGCCTCTGAGTGCACAGGAAAGCGTCCCTGACAGCCTGTTGGTACCAACAGGGTCAGTCTGTACCCACAGGCGGGGGAGGAGAACCAGGGGCACTCAGGGGCCCAGAGGTGATCCAGGTGCTGGGAGAGAGCGGGAGGCCCACAAGCCGGGGGTCCAGCCAGCTCAAGGGTCCTCTAACAGCTGTGCCCAGGAGGGTCGGCAGGCCACTTAGAGCATGTCTCTGTCTTCCTGACCGGAGTTTCCTCTTCCCCACTTCCTGTGGGGGCCTGAGTGTGCATCCCACAGGGACTCTTGAGCTCTCTCCCAGCACCTGGGTCACCTCTGGGCCCCTGAGCGCCCCTGGTTCTCCTCCCCTACCTGTGGGTACAGACTGACCCTGTGGAAGGGTGTTGGCCCTGAGTCATGACTTTATCCTGAGCTTGGCATTCTGACTATTGGGACCACGCGGCCTCTTCATCACAGTTGGAGCCAAGCCACCTCAGGTCGCCCCAACCCATGTGACCCAGAGCTGTGAACACTGCTCTGTGGGAGCCTTCTATTGCACATGAGCCTGATGGATGCTGGGGGAGTCCAAATACAACGAGGCGCCCACATACGTACATGTATTTGCGTATGTATGTGTGTGTGTCTGTAAATCTCAGAGCCAAGATTGTGGCTGGAAAGATTGTTTCTCACTAAACGGAAACAAAGCTCTTTGGGAAAACAGCTGCCCTCAGACCTGGAGGAAAATATGACAAGCCTGGTACGTTCTGCGCCACCACACAGTGACAGAGCCGATGTCAGGAGCATCTTACAGCCGGAGATGGGACAGCTCGGTCGTCAAAGTGCCACAACTGGAATGGATCGAAACCCAACACATGTGCTTAAATCCGTGACTTCCTAATGAAACTAAAAAGAAAAAAATTAATTGGTACCGTTAGATAATGCTAATGAATAATTCATTATTTTGAAAACTGGTAAACAAAAGGGAAGGTATCAAATATTTATCTCATCTTTCCACTATAAACCACACAACTGTGTAACCAGATATAATATGAGGAAATTTCTTTTAGCAGCAGTGTCCCAGCTGAGAAGGAAGGAGTGAGAGCAGGACAGGAGCGCGGCGTGCGCACTCCCGTGTCCGCGCGTGTGGACGTGGTGCGGCTGCTGAGCGAGGGACAGACAGTGCCCCTGCTGGGGTGCAGGGGACACGCAGAGCCTGGAGGAAGCAGTCTCACCCTTCCAGCAGGAAACCCGAATCTGACCAACTCCCCAGAGCTAATTACAGTTGATGGGAAATTCAGAGGAGCGTGTGAAACTAAACCACCCCGTGCACTGGGGAAGCCCCGAGGAGGGAACCCCATGGACCAATGCCTGTTTCCTTCAGAAAATAAATCACAAGTAAAAAGGAAAGAAAAATCGGAGACCTGAAGATGGAAAAGGTTCATGAAACATTTCAACCGATCGTCATTGTAGGATTCTTTTTACACCTTGCCTCAAGAAAATTAAGAAACAAACTACAAAAATGTATTTGTTTATGACATGCACAGCTCAGATATATGACATTAAATGAGAAGATTGGGAAATTTAAGCACCGACTAGGTATTTTATGTTATTAAGGAATTATTGTTGTTTTTTTCTTAGCTGTGACAGCAAATGTAGTCATGATTTTTCAGAAGAGATGCCTATGTTTTTAAAGATCCATGCCTAAATATTAACACGTGGAAACATGTGCCATTTGGGATTTGCTGGGGAGGTAAGAGGATGGTGCAGGCTGAGCAAGGCCTCCATGAACTGCTGGCTGTTGAGACCAGGAGGTGGGTGTGTCTATCACGCCATCCTCTCCACTTTTATATGCTTGACATAATCTAAAAGATAAAACGCGTGTACATACGTGTAGTCCAGACTCTTACAAAGTGCAACCCTCACTGTTGTTTGCACACTAGAGGTTTTCTGCTCCTACCTGCAGCAGTTAATTTGCACACACAGAAACGCGCAGGTGTTTATCCCCCGGAAATACACAGTCGCCGGAACCAGATGTACGTTGTAATCACTTTCCCCAGTGAGCAAGATGATGCAGCGGGAGCCCCTGATTAAAAACATGAACTGTGAAATTATGCTGCAAAGTTTAGAAAACTTTCAGAGGTTACATTTTGACATACTCGGATCTTGCCTTTAACAATGACAGAATGCTGCACAAAAATACGGCCTTTCATCTGGTATGGGCCTTTATCTTATCTTGACAGATTATTGCTGGTTAAATTGTAGTGCTGACTTAAAGGCAGGACTCTTCAAGGGAGTCAGAAATTAAGGCTTCACCAAATGGTAATAAAGCTATTAAAAATGCAAACAGCAAACAGCTACACTGTACAGGTTAGACAGCTAATCCAAACGAGCAGTTTAAAAAGCAGAGCAATTACACTTTTATTTAAATGCAAGGAGTATGAGCAGGAGTAGAATGAGGAGCCTTGTTTAAATGCATTCTTTTGAATATTTATTAGAAATAATACATGTAGTTAAGCCACTTATCTGATTTCAGTGAATAAGTAAAATGCAAAAGATCAATTTTCATAATTATACCAAAGAAGTCTGTCTTTCATAAAAATCTCATTAATAACACCATTATTACTGAAAAAATATCTTGGTATTATTATTGTTATTCTAATTATCAGCAAAATGCTACTGATAATGTTGTCATAAAATTTCCTTTTAGTATCCTATTAAGAGAGATAGACTAAGTAGTGGTTTAAGTTAAATCTAGACCCTAAGTGGCATCATGGAAATCTCCTTTGTGTATTTGGTAAAATGCATTATGTGTATAATTACATAGATTATTATGAGTTTGGCAAACAGGACTTCATGTGCATATGTGTGTCTGTGTGGTGTGTAGTTGCCAAGCACAGGCAGACACACACACCGTGACACGTACCCAAAGCCTCAGGCTCTGGGCAGACAGCAGCCGGGGTGCTCGGAAGTCACACCATTTACTATCTCCAGAAGAGATACTCCCGTCACTAACCGACAGTACTTAGTGCCTTTAAAAGTTTATATATTAGTTTTTACTTTTGTTCCTTAGACCTGTCAAACTGTACTTACCTTTAGGAGAATGTGTTTCTTTGGGAAGTGCAATGATCCACGGAAACTAGTGCCTGAATGCACGGGGGCCTGGGGCCCTTTCCTTCTCTGGGCCTGGGTTTCCATCTCTGAACAACCTCGCCTGACCAGGAAGGTCCTCAGTGACCATTTCACTCGGGATTGTTTGGTAGAAAGAAGACAATGAGTAGCCTGCATCTTTAACAAGAATTGCTGCGACGAAACAAAACAAAGCAGAAAGCATTCTGAGCCTTCTCCTTGTGTAATGAGCTCCGTTAAGAAAAAAGCATTTGGAGCCAAATTAACTCTGCAGTTATTATTGGGACTTTGTTCTTAGTTCCAATGAAGAAAAAAATGGACAAACTCAGGCCTTTGTTCCAGCAGCACGTTTTCCTCCTGATGCCCCAGCCCCACCCTGAGTCCAGAAGCCGGGGACAGCCAGGCACCCTCAGCACAACCTGGTCTGGAGCAGAGTTCCTCTTGTCCAGAGACCCCCCTCCCCAGCCGTGAGCCAGCCCGCTCACCTGTGCTCACACTCACTCACCCTCACTCACACTCACCCTCACTCACACTCACCCTCACTCACACTCACCCTCACACACACTCACTCACACTCACTGACACTCACCCTCACTCACACTCACACTCACTCACACTCACCCTCACTCACACTCACCCTCACACACACTCACTCACCCTCACTCACACTCACCCTCACTCACACTCACCCTCACTCACACTCACTCACACTCACCCTCACACACACTCACTCACGCTCACTTTTTGCGGGGAAATGGAACAGATGATGGAACAAACAAACAAAAAATTAAGCCCACTTAATTTAACAACTATTTGTGGGTTCATTGAAATCTCATTGTGCTGGTAAAGACAGGATTTCCATGGTGGGCCTTAGTGAATCAATGCTAAATATCTCAGTGTCACTGAACAGGAAGAGCCACAGTAAAGTAAAACTCTTGTTTTTACTTTAGCTCAACACTGGAAATGTAAAGAAATGTTGGAATATGCAGTGATGAGGAAGCTGCAAGACCCCCTGCTACACAGCTGCCCTCCAGTGTAGCCCAGGAGGGGGCTGGGGGCACTTCTGGGAGCTGTGACCCCTCCTCAGGCTGCAGCTTCAGTGACTCCTCCTCAGGGACAAAGCTCCAGCTCAGCGGGATGCCGGGATCATCCTGGGGGCAGAAGGAGCCTCACAGGTGGAGTGGGGACGGGATGTGAGAGCGGATTCAAAGCCCTGGAGTCCCACCTCCACCCCATCGTGCCTCCCTGCACAGTGTGGCTGTGAGGATCCCTGTGGCCTTGGTCAGTGGACCTGCTGACCCCACACCACTGCCAGACAATTAGGGCAGAAATGCTGCTGGAAACCAAGTCAGAATGGGTGCTCGGTCCCCACGCCCCACACATTCAACCTGTCCCTGGGAAAGAGACCTCAAACCTCTGAGGACAGCGCTGCTGACACTCTGGCTTCCCCTCCTTCATCTTTGCTACAGCGTGGTCTGTCCTCACCAGGATACTCTGGCTGGATTCGGCTCATCGGGCTCCTGTCCACTCCCCTGCTTCAACTGACCTCCACTATGTGTCGGGTCCTCTGGGCACTGAGGAGAGGAGGGGCTCACATTCATGTGAAAGGGGGGAAGCGGAGGGAAGGGGGGAGAGAGAGCGAAGGGGAGGGAGGGGGGAGGAGGGAGAGAGAGAGAAGGGAAGAGGAAAGAGAGGATGGGGAGGGGGGAGCAAAAGGAGACAGAGAGGGAAGAGAACAGTGGACACAGCCCCATCACGGGACAGGTCTGGAGAGCACAGTGGACACAGCCCCATCACAGGACAGGTCTGGAGAGCACAGTGGACACAGCCCCATCACGGCAGCACAGGACAGGTCTGGAGAGCACAGTGGACACAGCCCCATCACGGGACAGGTCTGGAGAGCACAGTGGACACAACCCCATCACGGGACAGGTCTGGAGAGCACAGTGGACACAGCCCCATCACGGCAGCACAGGACAGGTCTGGAGAGCACAGTGGACACAGCCCCATCACGGCAGCACAGGACAGGTCTGGAGAGCACAGTGGACACAGCCCATCACGGCAGCAGAGGACAGGTCTGGAGAGCATAGTGGACACAGCCCATCACGGCAGCACAGGACAGGTCTGGAGAGCACAGTGGACAGAGCCCATCACGGCAGCACAGGACAGGTCTGGAGGGGAAATCAAGGTGGAAGAGGGTCTTGGGCTGCCCTCTTATCTGTTGGAGGGCAGCCCAGGGCCAACAAAATCCACCTTAGCAAAATTCCTCAAAGCCAAGACCGACAGGGTGGGTAGGGGAGCTCAGACAGGGAAGAGGAGCCTGCAGCAGCCTGAAAAGTCCCTGGTGGTCCAGCCAGGAAGCAGGTAGCTGCCAAGGTGCAGGGTGTCCAGTCTGCAGTGGGGGCTGCAGCCGGGGAGGGCGGAGGCCCCTGGAGGCAGGGACCAGTTGGGAGGCTGGAGGAAGAGGGGGTGTCAAATGAGGAGATGTATACGGCACGTTTCTTGGTGTGTTTCTGTGAAGTGGTAGCTACATTCTGGGCTAAGTGGGGTTGCGAAGGCTCACCTGGGAACGTCACTTCACTGTTCAGCCTTGTTTTTATGAGAAAGAACTCTGGGATGAACTTGGGAAGACCCTGTGGGTCAGCTGGACGCTACCTGCACACAACGATGGCTGTGCCCAGAGGGGTGGGCCTCTCAGCTGACGCGGGGGTCTCTTGGACCTGTCTCAGGAAGGATCATTTCCTCGCAGGGCTGAAGGTATCTGGTTTGGTCACCAGCAGAGACCACAGGACAGCTTAAGAGGCTACACTGGGGCCATTTGTAAAGACCTCGTTTCTAAGTTTCACAAACAAAAAAGAATAGAAAAGCTACAACCTAGAGACATTTTTTTAAAAGAGTTTTAAAAATAGGCCATAAAATTAAATGCCCAGGAATGTAAGTCTTGGCGAATGTTGCTGTCGTTCAATGTTAATAGAGAACGTGCGACTGAGGTCACCAGCCTGTGGTCACGGACCAGCATTTCAGTTTAATTTCCAATCTGTCATGGAGTGATGCTTTTGTAAAAGAAAATGAAAATGAATTACTACAAAGTGCAATAGAAGTAGCCCATACAGACCAGCCAGATGGTTTAGCATGTGACATAACACACAGCAGCACATCGTCAGGCTGCTGTGAGAGTTTAGAGTCTCCCCTCGCGTCTGCCTCATCCAGAGGGACCTTCGGCTGTGAGTGGGCTGGCCACACACCAGACTGGGGGCCGGTCATGTCCCAGGTCACAGTTTTCCAGCTGGTCAAACAATTTGGGATTTTAAAGAACAATATGTGTTCATTTTCTGTTTGCTTTTGACATGGAATTCCTGGAAGAAATAGGACCTATTGTCATTATTGTGATCATTTTAGATCCTAAAATCAATTCTCCAGATCCCTTTTCTCCAGCAGATACTCTTACTCCTGCACAAACGGGAAGTCGGGACCTTCAGGATCAAGGGACAGGACGATCGCTTCTTACCGAGGAAGGTGGCCTTTGGGGGATGGGCTTGGAGAGAAACAAAATATGTGAGGCCCCAAGTCTCTCAAGCCTTGGCAGCTCCAACCAGGTGCAGATCCCTTGACATTAAATCGGAATTCAGCTGCTCCCTGAGTGTGTAGTGACTGCTCACAGCTCACCAGCAAACTCCAGGTGCGTAGACCATCTAAAGGTGTGGGGGGAGACCTGTGAGGCTCCTCTGTCCTCTCTAACTAGCCCTGGTTTTGTTTCTTCTCTGCTCACCCTCAGACACCTGCTGTGAATCTCCGTAACAAGCCAGCTGATAAAATGACTGAATAAGAAGATTCTAGAATGAAGGGCTAATCTGGGGCTACTTGTGGGACAGGGCTCTGGCCTCTCTCCACTCCACGAATCCAGGAGAGCTGGGACAAGGGTGCTGGCCCGGCCCCTGCAAGGCAGTTTTGTTGCAGAGTCATACGGGGACTGACTGACTCCTGCATAGCCTCTCCCTTCCTCTTTCTGAGTGTTTTTATTTGTGAAGGCATGTGCATAATCAATAGGATTTTATTTTCAAAGAAAGGACCTACTAATAAAAGTGACTCTAATGATTGTCATTAAGAGGGAAATGCTGCTTTCTCTGTGGCCACCTCATCAGCCCTTAATGGCCAGGAAAAGACTGACGTTGTAAACAGTCCAGCGTGTCCATGGTAACAAGCAGTTCAACATTTAACTTTTCAGTATATAAAGGAGGTAATTACTTTCTTCTTTACATTTGTATAGTTTATAATAGCAGTAAGGCTGCCCCCACCCCCCCAGGTCAGACAACTCCTGGTGATTAATGACCAACTGGCCATTTTCATTTACTTTTTTTCTTAAGGGCCTTTGATTTCACTCCAGGTTTTTAAACTCCCCTGGCCACTCACTAACTGCCCAGGAGGCCCTCCTCATGGTCATGATTGCCCCACACTCTTGGCTCAAGACAAAGGCAAACCCACCCACAATGTCTCGTTGCGTGTGGCCCTGTCCCTGCCACTTCATGTACATGTTTGTGCAAATGAATCCTGTGCATCTGAGGAGGCAGCTGTGAGGGCACAGGGGACAAAGGAGGACGTTCTGCCTGTGTCCTCCAAAATGAAAATGGCGATGCCGTGCCACAGGCTCACGTAACCAACTGCACGCACCTGTAGGGGCCCGAGCCTTCTTTATAGCGTGGGAAGCGCCTGTTAGTCACCCTCAGGTGTGTGCAGAGGACATGGGGTTACAGAGATGTGTTTATTTCTTAATCTAAAACGTGCTGCATTCTGACCATGTGCAGACTTCTCTGGCCACGCACGTGACGTGCTCACTCAGTCTGCTGCGAGGGACCTGTAGCAAGTCCTCCATTAGCACCCAGACTTAGCATCCTCAAGGAGACGCAGTAACCTCAAAGTTGTCCAGATGTTATTTCCAACCACAGCACTGGCAGCAGGAAGACAGCAGTGTCACCAGATACCTGACCGTACGGGACGTGCCCTCCTGCCTGCTCAGGGGACGGACTCTGAGGTGGGTGGACACAGGCAGCACTTGGGGCAGCTGCTGAGGCTGCTGAGCTGGCTGGGTGGACTGCACAGGAGGAAGTAAGTGACCTTCTGCTGTGGCATCCTTGATGAAGAGGGCCCTGTGTCCATGGTCAATTGGAGCTGGACAAGGAGGGGCTCGGGGCCCAGGCTCGCGCCTCTTGTTGGTGTGTGAGGGGCTGTAACTCCCTCAGTACCATCCAGTATCGAGAATCCCAGAAGGTCGCGCACAGGCAGAGGTGAGAACCAGTCATCCTGCTTATTGCTTTCATTTTCATCTTATTCCATATGTATCATGAACTGTGTGTAAAGGCGATTTTGTTTTGTTTTGTTTTGTTTTGCAGTTTTTGGCCCGGGCTGGGTTTGAACCCGGCACCTCCAGTATATGGGGCTGGCGCCCCACTCCTTTGAGCCACTGATGGCGCCCTGTAAAGGTGATTTTTAAATGGCAGTTGTAAAGCCAGTAGATGTGTGCATGACAACACCCTGTGTGGTACCAGGTTAGGCAGAATTGATGGGTGTCGTCTGCTTTGGGAGTGGAATAGTGACATAGTTCATCACCTCTCCTGGTACCTGTGGCCGGGCAAACAGAGCAGGAAAGGCCTGGGCGCCACCTCCTCCCGCAGCTGGAGTTGCTGCCTGGTCGGCACGCGGCTCCTCACCTCTCCCTTGACTAGGCTCTGCCATCCCTTCTCAGGGAGGCTGTTGCTTCTGGACCTCAGGGAAGCCAGCCACGAACTTCCCATAGGCCAGGCGTGTCCAGCTGCTTCTGGACATTCCCTGCTGATCCCCCCAAGGTCCTCCGTGCTGGGGTTTCCCATTCACCTAAGTCATGCGCTTTCCCTGAGGGTAAGTGTTGGTGATTCACCTCCCCGCACGGGAGCCTTGTGGACACCTGCCCATCTGCCTATCTCTGAGGGCAGGACAGCAATCAAGGGCCAAGCAGTCCACATGCACATGGACAACAGCTTGGGCCGACCTCCGCCGTCTCCCAGGGCCACAGACAACGTGCTTTACTTTTCCAACTGGCAGACATTTCCAGCACCAAGGCACGGCTCCCATGGTGAATGGGCCAAGGCAGCCCCTGGAGGTCAGACTCCAGGGGATGGCCAACAGCTGATTAACGGCAACTGGGAACAGAAAAAACCCTTCTGGAGAGGCGACACTGAAGCTCAGTTCTAGCCATGAGGCGAGTCAAGAGGAGTGTCCTGAGTGGACGGAGAGCAAGTGTGGGAGATTTGGGGCAGGGCCTGGGGGTGGCCAGGCAGGGCAGTATGGTGTGGATGGTGTGGAAAGTCAGGGCTGTGTGGCTGGACAGTATGACCAGGCAGGGCAGTGTGGCTGGACAGTGTGGCCAGGCAGGGCAGTGTGGCTGGGCCAGCCTCCGCCTGCTGTCTCTGGAGTGGAGGGATCCAGAGGCCATGGTAGAGACTTGATTTCCTTCTCACTGTGAAGGGAGCACAGAGGAAGCTTGTGATCAGGTTGACAAACTTATCTTTGAGGTCCTGTGTTTCAATAGGCTGGAAGGAGGAGAGGAAGGAAGCCAACATCTCTGTGAATGACTGTCCTCAACAGCAGGACAGCAGCAGAGGTGAGAGTGAGAGGGGTGAGCAGGGAGAGAAGGGGTGGGGATGAATAGCCATCAGCCCCAGACCTGCACCCAACCCATTGGTAGAAAACCCCCACTTCCTCAATTATGGAGAAAACTACCTAGAAGTACCAAGAACCCCCCCCAAAACCCTACCCCTTCATATTCCAAGAAATAAACACAAAAAATCCCCACCTGCCAACAGCTAACTGCCACTTTTAGCTTCTGTAATCTCAACCCTGCTTGCTTGCTTGCTCAAGGAGTATAAAAGAGCTGTGAGCCAAACGAATGGGGCTGCTTCTCTCATTTGAGAAACAGGAATAAAATCTGAATGTGCGCTCACCCTGTATCTGGCTTTCCTTTTGGGGCCTAGGGGAACCTTTCATTTGGAGGCCCCAGCGAGATCCTCGGCCCTGCCAGAGGGGGTCTTCCGGCCGACTGCCATAGGGGAAAACCGGAGAGACATTCCTCTGCCCCAGCGCCCTCAGCCGGCTGATCCCCGAGGCCCAAAGCCCACCTTTGGTGAGTCCAAATTTCTGATTCCGTGGTAAAATTCAGGGGGAACAGTGGGCTAGATCAAACGTGGTCAGAGACGCCCTTTCCTGGGGTAGGGGAAGACATTCCCTGATCCCATTGGTTTGATCAGTGTCAGGTTACCAGACTTGGGCCCAGGCAGGTTGGTGTGAATGGACTTTGTGTGTGTACATTGTTTTGAGAATGGTTTGTTGCCTGTGTTCCTGTTTTTCTGTCCCCGCTGCTGGTTTTGTTGCTTTGAGTTACGGCTTGTTAGTTCGTGGAGCCGCCCTATTTCTTTGTCCTCTTACTTCTATTTTATTCTAGATTTGTGGTTTCAGGGAGAGTTTGGAGAATTTCCCCCAGAAGAAATTATTCTCTATTCTTTCCCCTTTCTATTTCTGAATCATGGGGCAAACTTTGTCCTGAGACACCCTGAGCCCCCTCAGTTGCCTCCTGAGTAGCTTTTCTGATTTTCAGCACCGTGTTAGGCAAGGCTATGGTGAGAAAGTTAAGCCCGGGACCCTCTGTACCCTGTGTGAGCTGGAGTGGCCAAGCTTTGAGGTAGGCTGGCCTTCGGAGGGCAGTTTCCACATCCCTCTCCTTGGGGTGGCACCTGTGGCTCAGTGGGTAAGGCACCAGCCCCATATACCAAGGGTGATGGGTTCAAACCCAGCCCCAGCCAAACTGCAACAACAACAACAACAAAATCCCTCTCCTTTCAGCAGTACAAGGGAAGATATATGGGCCCCCAGGGCATCCGGATCAAATCCCATATATTGATGTGTGGATCAACATTGTCACAGACCACCCCTCTACCTACAAAGGTGGGCCCAGACAAAACCTTCTCACATCTTCTTAGCCCGGCCTAGGGTCCGGACAATGGCCTCATGGCGTTCAGCCGAAACAACACCCTGTTCGCTCCCCGGGAAAAATACCAAACCATCTGCACTTCCCGTCTTTCCAGGTGATGAAGAAGACTTATTAGACCTCACTGTACCTCCCTTACCTGCCCCCCTCCAGCTGGGTCTACAAATTCCTCCAAACCCTGAACACCCGCCTCTATACCAGCCAGCCCCCATTCCAGGGGAGGCTACCCCAACCCAGCCCCAACAGGCTGCCACCCTAGTTCAGCCCCAGCCATTAACAAGCCCACCTCACATGAGGGGGGAACAACATATCAACCTGGCCCTGATTCTTCATCTGAGGGTTTATACCCACTAAGACAGTTGGCAGTGCCCGGCAGAGGGCACCAACCGTTCATGGTTTATGTTTCCGTCTCCACCACTGACTTATACAATTGGAAAACCCCAAACCACCCCGTTCTCTGAGAAATCCCAGGGATTGATCTGTCTACTTGGAACTGTGTTTTATCCCCAGCAGCCCACATGGGATGATTGCCAGCAGCTCTTGCAGGTCCTTTTCACCTTAGAGGAAAGAGAGAGGATACTCCAGGCTGCCCATCGGGCAGTCTTAGGACCAGATGGACAACCATCCCTGGACCAAACCTACCTAGAGGGCCGCTTCCCATCCACCAGACCTCTCTGGAACCCCAGCACCGATGAAGGTAGGGAGGCTCTCCTCTATTATCATCAGCTTCTACTTCTAGGACTCAAAGCAGCGACTAGAAAACCCACCAACCTCTCCAAGGTAAGTGCGATTACCCAGGAGTCATCTGAAAGCCCTGCCGCTTTCCTTGAAAGACTCCTGGAAGCATACTGCATTATACTCCCATAGACCCAGAGGCCCCCGAAAACCAGAGACCTATAAATGTTGCCTTTGTGGCTCAGTCAGCCACAGACATTAGGAAGAAATTACGGAAGTTAGACAGGTTTGAAGGGAAAAATCTCAGCGAACTGGTGGAGGTAGCCTTAAAGGTCTCTAACAGCCGGGAAGCCGAACCTGGAACCTCCTCTAAGAAAACCACCTGGGCTCTGCTAGCGGCCCTGAGAGAACTCCCAGAACCCCCTGAGGGCCAAAATAACCCCCACCCAGAAAAACTAGACCTCCAGTCGAATCAAACCAACGTGCTTACTGCAAAGAACTTGGCCACTGGAAAAATGAATGCCCAAAGAAACCCACTCAAACCCCCCCACTGAACCCCTTCAAGTTTTGATGGCAAAACACACTGACTGAGGAGGCCGGGGTTCCCCACCACTGGCCCCCAGGGAACCCATGGTAACTTTGGACGTGGGGGGCCAACCCACCGCTTTCTTAAAAGACACGGGAGCAACCTTCTCAGTACTACAGAAAGTGCAGGGACCCATCAGTAAGGAAACCCTCACTATTGTGGGGGCCACAGGAAAACCCCCCAAAGTGCCGTGGGCCACCAGTCGGATCGCAGATCTCGGAAAGGGTATGATAACGCACTCTTTCCTGATCATGCCCAACTGCCCTGTCCCTCTACTAGGAAGAGACCTCCTGCATAAACTCTGGGCCACCCTCACTTTCGGACCACACGGAACTTCTCTCAGCAATCCCACCGAACCAGCGCGCCTCCTCCTGACACGGCCTGCAGGGGATGAATATGCCTCTACGAGGAAACTGGGCAGGACAAAACAAAGCCGGAACCATGGAAGCCCTAGCGGAGTGGATAACTAAAATTCCCCATGTCTGGGCCGGGACTAACGTCCCCGGCTTAGATGCCCACCAGGCCCCAGTAGTATAGTCCAAGTCTCCAGTAAAGCCTCCCTCGTCCGAGTCAAACAACAGCCCCTATCCCAGGAAACCCGCCTGGGCATAGGCGTCCACATACGCCGACTCCCGGCATCAGGCATTCTAATGCCCTGCCAATCAGCCTGGAACACCCCCTCTTACTGGTCAAAAAGCCAGGAACCACAGATTACCGGCCGCTTCAGGATCTGTGAGAGGTAAACTCCCGAACAGAGACTGTACATCCAATAGTCCCCAAGCCATACACTCTCCTCAGCCTTATCTCTCCCTCCAGAACTTGGTATTCCATGCTAGACCTCAAAGATGCTTTCTTTACCATACCGTTGGCACCTGTAAGTGGGTCGACTCTGAAGGTGGACATTCTGGGCAATTAACTTGGACCCGCCTTCCTCAAGGGTTCAAAAACTCACCCATGTTGTTTGATGAAGCTCTCAGCAAAGACCTCCAGCCCTGCCGGGAAATACACCCTGCCTGTACCTTACTCCAGTATGTGGACGATTTACTCATCGCCACGGAGTCAGAGGAAGCCTGCCAACAGGCCACGGAAAATTTACTGAATCATCTAGGAGATCCAGGGCACCGAGTTTCTGCCAAGAAGGCACATCTCTGCACCCAAAGGGCAACATACCTCGGGTGCGAACTGTGCAAGGGGCAGAGGGTCCTCTCCGGGAGCCGGATCAGAGCAATACTCCAAATCCCCACCCCTACTACGAAAAGGCAAGTACGGGAATTCCTGGGGGCCATCGGGTATTGCCGCCTCTGGATTCTGAGGTTCGCAGAAATTGCTAAGCCACTCTATGCTAGCACAGAGGGAGGGGACTCACCCCTGGAATGGGGTGAACCCGAACAGGAAGCCTTTCGAAAGCTTAAGCAAGCCCTCATCACAGCCCCTGTCCTTGCCTTACCAGACATTACTAAACCATTTAGCTTGTTCATAGCTGAGGCAAAGGGAGTGGCCAAGGGTGTATTAACCCAAAACCTGGCCCCCTGGAAATGCCCGGTGTCATACCTCTCTAAACGCCTGGACCCAGTAGAGGCGGGATGGCCAAGTTGCATGCAAGCTGCTGCCACTACTGCTGAACTAGTAAAAGAAGCCAAGAAACTAACCCCGGGTTAAGACTCGCAAGTTATGGGCAGCCATACAGTGGAAACCCTGCTCAAGAGCCCTCCGACCGGTGGATCTCAAACACCAGGATAACTCAGTCCCAGGTACTTCTCAACCCACCCAGGGTTACACTCTCCAAGACTACTGTCCTCAATCCTGCCACCCTGCTCCCAGACCCGGCAGAGCCAGGGCAGGAGTCAGCTCCTGAGCATAATTGTGAAGACCTTTTATCCTCCCTGGCGGGGTCTCTACTGGACCTACTCGACTCCCCAAGACCCTGGGTCACCTATACTCTTTTCACTGATAGGAGCAGCTACATAAAGGAAGGGGTGTGAGTGTCAGGTGCAGCAGTAACCACCACAGAACGAGTCATTTGGGCCCAGGCACTCCCCCAGAGAACTTCTTCCCAAAAGGCTGAACTAATTGCCCCAACCCAGGCCTTGAGATGGGCAAAAGGAGACTTGGCCGACATATACCCGGTCAGCTGGTATGCCTTTGCCACCACCCATGTCCACAGGGACTTATACAAAGAAAGAGGATGTTTAACGTCTGGAGGAAAAGAAATAAAAACCAGAGAAGAAATTTTAACCCTGTTGGAAGCCATACGACTCCCCCCCAAAATGGCTATCATCCACTGCAAAGCCCATCAAAAGGCAGACACCTCAGAAGCAATGAGGAATGCTCTAGCCGATTCACCTGCCAAAAACTCTGCACTGGGCCCCGTAAAACTACTCCACATCCTAGCTTTCCTCCCTGAGCTGACCCTACCTCAGCACCAACCTACACCAAGGAAGACTGGGGAGAAGCCAGTAATCTACAATGTGGCATAGGCCCAAACCAGTGGCTTGTAGATCCCACAGGCCGGCATCCATCCCACGCACCCTAGGGCACCGACAGGTACAACAACTACATGAAAGCACCCACTGGGGACCTAAGAAATTACACCAGCTTATCTCCAAGCACATGTATGTGCCCCAACTCAGAAAACTAACCAAAGAAGCTGTATCCCGGTGCCTATCCTGCAGCCAGGTGAATGCAGGATGGACCCCAACTCACCAGAGCCATCGTCTTAGAGGCACAGGGCCAGGTGAACACTGGGAGCCAGACTTCACTAAAATCAAGCCAGGTAGGTACGGGCACAAGTACCTCTTGGTCTTAGTGGACACTTACTCAGGGTGGCCAGAGGCATTTCTGTGGGGGAAAACGGAGTCTTTCCAAGTGGTTACAAACACCTACTCACTGAGATCATTCCCCGATATGGCCTCCCCAGAATCCTAGGATCAGGCAATGGGCCAGCTTTTGTAGCCCAGATTTCACAAGATTTAGCTCGAATCCTAAAAATTACCTGGAAACTTCATTGTGCATACCGACCCCAAAGTTCAGGGCAGGTAGAGAGGATGAACCGGACCTTAAAAGAAACATTAACCAAATTACACTTGGAAACTGGCGATAACTGGGTGGATAGAACTCCTTCCCTTCGCCCTTCTCCGGGTGCGGTGTTCCCCATACATCCAAGGTTACACCCCATTTGAAATAATCCATGGCACAACGCCCCCTGTCCTCCCCAAGCTAGCCGATTTAGACTTAGCCCCCATTCATAACCAACAAATCTTAAGCTCATTACAGGCTCTCAGAGAAATCCTCCAGGAAATAAAAGCTGCAGTTCATCTGTCAATCCCCATGGCCACGACTTCAGACACTACATCTCTACCAGCCTGGGGACTGGGTGTGGGTAAGGCGACATAACCCTGACACCTTAACCCCCAGATGGACAGGGCCTTACCCTGTTGTCCTTACTACCCCCACAGCTGTCAAGGTCACAGGCAAGAAACCCTGGGTACATTACTCACATTTGAAAAAAAGCAGACTCCCACCACATACCCGCGTCTTGGAAGTTACAACCCACAGGAGACCCCTTAAAATTCAAGCTATGCTGCTCCCCCCCACCTGCATCATTCTCCTCGACCACACCACTGAAGGGCACAGAAGGTACCGCTATAACCAACACCAGTTGTAGTCCCACAACTGGATCCTCACTTGAACCAGAGACGGAACCAAAGTTGCCAGAACCACAACCACCGATACCCAACCACCATTCCACTTCGACCTCTGTGCCATTTTCGGGTTCAGCTGGACTGGAGGTTCCAACATCAAATATGGATGTACATGGGACCCAGCCTGGGGATGTATATCAGAAAAGTCTGCTCAAGGACTAAGAAACATAGACTTTTATCTATGCCCTGCAACAGTGTTAGGTTTTTCTTCAAATGCATAGTCTTGTGGGGGGATGGGAAATTACTACTGTAAAAACTGGGGATGTGAAACTATAGCCTCTTGGGGACTGGCCAAGGACTCCTGGGTAGGTTTCCTAAGAAGTGGTCCGGGCTCCTGTACCCAAGCTAACAATTGTAACCCCATAAAATTATACATAAAAAATTGGTGGAATATAAATTGGCTAACTGGGCACACCTGGGGAATAAGAGTATATGTCACAGGACCAGACCAAGGAACCCTGTTCACTGCCCAAAAAATGTCCCCTACCTCACCTTGTGCACCCAATAGGGCCAAACCTTGTCCTAAATCCATTATAGGCAGCTCCATCCCAGTCACCTGCCTTGACCATTACAGCTTCACCCTTTTCACCCCTAACCCTCTTACGCTTACCCCACCCCGAAAACCCTACTAAATCCACTACTGTAAAATTACTTAAATCAGTCTTCCAGTTTGCCAACGAGACCAATCCAAACCTAACACAAGAATGTTGGTTGTGTCTAAATCCAGCCCCGCCTTACTATGTAGGGATTGCCAGCAACCAAACAATAACTAACAGTTCCAACTCCCCCGTTACACAAATTTGCCGATGGGATAATACCCCAGCCATCACCCTGGAAGACCTACAGGGAGAAGGCACATGCTTCACCTCCCCTGGGTACCCCGTTATAACTTCCCCCTACCAAGAAAATTGCCCAAACCCTGTATCCCCTCCAGCAACAACTCCGCACCATATTATTTAGTACAACCTAATAGCACCTGGTTTGCCTGTACAACAGGATTGACCCCTTACTTAAATTCTCACACCCTATTTACTACCCCACAAATATGTATCCTGACCCACATTATACTCCAAGTATACATCTATTCAGGAATTGAGGGAGAAGAACATTTCCTTGGGGGCCTTACCCGGCCCCGCCAAGCCGCCCAGTGCTAGTCCCTCTTCTAGTGGGAATCGGACTAGCCGGCACTATGGCCATGAGGGCAACGGCCTTAGCCACAGGACCACTAAGTCCTAGCTTCAAAGCCTTAACAATCCACATGGACGCAGACATAAAACACCTGGGAACATCCATGGCCCACCTAGAAAATTCTCTAAACTCATCAGCAGAAGTAGTGTTACAAAACCAATGGGGCTTAGACTTATTCTTAAAACAAGGGGGTCTTTGCATGGCCTTAAGAGAAATAAGCTGTTTCTACACTAACCATTCCAGTATAATCCAAGAAAGTCTAGAAAAGGCCAAGGAAAATTTAGAAAATAGAGAAAGAGCACACAAAAATGAAAATAACTGGTTTCAAAATCTTTTTGATTGGTCCCCTTGGCTTACTACCCTCATAACTGCCCTAGCAGGACCCTTCCTCTTCTCTTCCTAACCCTCACCTGTGGACCCCTCATCCTAAATCACCTCGTAACCTTTATTCAAACCTGCATTCAGCCATTAAACTTATGGTATTACACACCCACTGTTAATCCCTCCCTCCCAACGCAGAGGAATCTAGGATCTGATTCCCCTAAAAGTCAGTGGGGAATGAAAAGCCATCAGCCCCAGACCCGCACCCAACCCGTTCGTAGAAAACCCCCTCTTCCCCAATCACGGAGAAAAACACAGCTTGGAAACTACCTAGGGGTACCAAGAAAATCCTCCAAAACCTTACCCCTTCATATTCCGAGAAATAAACACAAAAAAGCCCCACCTGCCAACAGCTAACCACTGCTCTTAGCTTCTGTAATCTCAACCCTGCTTGCTTGCTTGCTCAAGGAGTATAAAAGAGCTGTGAGCCAAACGAACGGGGCTGCTTCTGTCATTTGAGAGACAGCCCCTGCGCAGGAATAAATCTGAATGTGCGCTCACCCTGTGTCTGGCTTCCCCTTTGAGGACTAGGGGGAGGGCTCAGGAAGCAACCTGGACTCTGGCCCTGGTGACAGACAGGGATGGTGCTGCTGACTGAAGCTTGCTTGGTGCCGACCTGCTCATCCTGGCGGGTGATGCCGGCTCTCAAAGAGGAGGTTGGGGTATGCAGAATAACAAAACGGTGCTGTGGGCAATTCTCGTGGGGATCATTGAAAAGATTCCTTACGAGTTTGCAGCACTTCAGGTTCCTTATTTTGAACGTTGAAAATTCAGCTACCGCAGACACAGAAGTGACAGAATTTTTTGCTAGTGTGGGTTGCAAACTCGTTTTTATCTCCACGCCAAGCTCATCACTAGTATCTTTGAAAACACATGGTTAAGAAATAATGACGAGACCTGAGACTTTGCACCGTGAACGAGGAAGATCCACCCACCCCCCTGACGCCTCCCTTTCTGCGAAGCTTCAGCTCTCACCAACATCTGGAAATTTCTAGAGGACCAAGTTCCAGGAACTTAATTAATTTAGTTCCCTCTGATGGGAGGATGAGCTTTTAAAGGAACTCTTATCTCATCCTGAATTTTAGATGAGCCTTTTAATTAACTGAACAATTTAATGAAACTTTCAGTTAATAACATCCAGGAATTTCCTGTGAGTCTGTCTGTGATCTGTGTGTCTTCCAGATCATATGGGTATTTTTATTTGGTTTCTAGATGTTATTTACCGTGTTTTAGTCTCTTGTCTTACAGATACGTAGTAATTATAAGTAATTATCGGATCTGATGTGCAATGATCACATCCGGGCATTTGGGGTACCCATTACCTCACATTAATCCTTCTTTGTGTTGGGAACATTTCACATCTTCTCTCCTGGGTATTTGGAAATATCCGTTAAATTATGTGGCGTGTTCACCATTACGTCCCTGTGGAGGTTCTCTGCCGACCGGCCCTGTTCGCAGAGCCCCTGGGGCTCCTTCACTCACTCTCCAGACAGAGCAGCACGTCACAGCCTCACGTCTACTCAGGGCACTGCTGATGTAGTTTTCTAATTGGCAGATAATAACTGTGTATTTATGGGTCCGATGTGAGGCTTCACATGTGGAATGAACACATCAGGCTGACTAGCACCCCATCACCTCACACACTCACCACCTCTGTTGGGGGGCGGGATATTTAAAACCTGCTCTGGTAGAGATTTTGGAATGAATGACATGTTCTTTGGAACCCTTGCAGTGCAATGGGCCACCAACACTCCCCTGGTCTCACTGCAGCGTCAGGCCTTCTGGCCAACCTCTGTCTTCCCCTCCCTGCTACCACCCCCTCACTCTGCAGGTCCCCGACTTGAGCTTCCAGACTCCACAGGAGTTAGGGTGGGGTTGCATGGCCTTTGTCACTCAGTAGGTTTCTTCACGTAGCACGGTGGCCTCCATCTTCCTCCGTGAGTCCACACTGATGGAACTTCCATGTTTTAAAGGCTGTGTTGCATTCCCCTTTGGGGGTGTCCTGCTCCGTGAGTGGCACTGCCCACACGCATGCACAGAGACCACTTGGATAATTCTGATTTTCTTTCTTTGGATATATTCTCACAGTGGGTCGCTGGGTCACATGGTGGTTTTGTTTTAAATATCTTTAGACTCCTCCACACTGTTTCCCCCACTGCCCTGATTTACATTCCCACTCACGGTGTCCACGGGTTCCCTGTTCCCCAAATCTCCTATTCTCTAGCATTGCTCTCTTTACCTTATTTAATTTTTTAAGTATGTTTTTAGGGCTTAGACAGTACCTTTTTTTAATTTATAAGACAAAGCTGACTTTGTCCCAAGTGTCAGTGTGAGATGAGCACCCCGAGTGTCAGTGTGGGACGGGGACCCTGCAGTCTGCTCACACCATGCTTAATCAGAGAACCATGTTCCCACCTCTAGCAACAGGATATGCTGCTGAAGCCTCTGGGGAAAAAGTGAAATAAAAGAATTGGGGGCCAGAAAGACCCTCAGCCTGCCAGGAGCCCTGCTGTGCCCTGCTGCCCACAATTAGGTGTGAACCTGTGACCTTCAGGGGATGTAAAAGTTCAGTGCACCGCAGCAAGCTGCCTGGGGGGCTCCCAGCATTGTAAGCAACCAAACCCCAAGGGAACCCAAGTTTTCTGCCAGAGGACAGCAAAGACACCCTTGTTAGCTAAGAATGTGGAGATAATCTGTATTTTCTTTCTGTTTTCTCCCCTGAGGCCAGCCCCACTTGTGAGTTTGCATTGTCCCAGGAATGATGCAGCTAAGGCCCCAACAGGAAACCCACCTCTTAGGACAGGACCTGTGTGTGAAGGGGGAGGCCAATCCCAGCCTTTTTTTTCCCTCTCTCTCTTTTTGCTCTTTTGAAAGTGTGCAAAGTGTTGGAGGGTGGAGGTTCTGAGAGAATTCCATTTTACCTGGCCAGAGGCACTTATAGAAGGGACCCGTGGATGCTGCAGAGTATGGAGGAAACCCCAAAAAGAAGCTGGAGCAAGGGATCCCCCATTCTGTGTGTGGAGCCTCAGACATGACTTGGCAGGAGGCACAGCACAGGCCATGGGGACAACACGGGGAAGACACAGGCTTGAGCTGCCCCTCACGTGGTGCCAATGAGGGGCAGACCCCGACAGCTGCAAAGGCTTTGGGAACTTAAGAACCCATAGAAGTCAAGAGAAACGTACAGTCTGAACCCAACCAGGTGGACTGACGGTCAGCAAGACACAAACAAGAGTCCACATCCTTCTGAAGACTTTAACACAATCCAGGATGCAATCCAGAGTCACTCAGCACACAGCAAACAAACAAAACGCGGCCAATTTTCAGAGACAAACACATCGGAAGATGCCACCCCTTGGGTATTCCGATATCAGTAGACAAAGGAGACAGAAAACTACCAAGGACAGAGAAGACTTGAAAAGCCCCTCTAGCCAGGTGACCCAACAAATGAAGGCACCTCATGGCCAGGGCGTGGGGCATTCACTGGGAGAGACCATGTTATATGCCACTGAACAGACCTTTTAAAATGTAGAAGAACTGAAATCATGTGAATTATATCACTTAAACATAATAGAATTAAGAAGGATATCAACAACAAAAAGACACCTGGAAAATGCCCAAGTAATTGGATATTAAACAACATATTTCTAAATGACCCTTAGGTCAAGAAGGAAGAATCAGGCTTGGGGCGCTGATGTGGTTAGAGCACTGGCCACATACACCAAGGCAGGGGGTTTGAACCCGGCCCAGGCCTGCTAAACAACAATGATAACTGCAACAAAAAAATAGCTGGGAGTTGTGGTGGGCGCCTGAAGTCCCTGCTACTCGGGAGGCTGAGGCAAGAGATCACTTAAGCCGAAGAGTTTGAGATTGGAGAGTTTGAGATTACTGTGAGCTGTGACGCTACAGTACTCTACCCAGGGCAAAAAAGAGAGACTCTGTCAAAAAAAAAAAAAAAAGGAAGAATCAAAGAGACTTAGAAACGTTTTTACTTGAATGAAATAAAAACATAACGTATCAAAATTAGAAGAATGCAGTTAGAACTGCATTTAGACCAAAATTAAATATTTACATTTTTACATTGGAAAAGAAATGATATCTCAAATCAAGGATTTAGCCTTTAACCTTGAGAAGCTAGAAAAATAACAGCAAACTAACCCACAGTGAACAGAAGGTGACAATGGAATGCAAACAGGAAGCCATAGAGAAAACCAATGGAACCAACAGCTGGGCAGTTAAAAATATCAAAAAAATTGAGAGGATTCCAAGGGAGAGGGTAGCCCCTGCTCTTCAGTGCTGGGGCTACCCAACTTTGTGCCTTGTCACAACTCAAAGCTGTGCATCCAAACAAGTAAATTTTAAGGTGTGTGAATTTAAAAAATGTTTCCTAAAAAATGTACAATGAAGGCCAGGTGTGTTTCCTCACCTCTGTAATCCTAACATTCTGGGAGGCCAAGGCAGGTAGATCACTTGAGCTCAGGAGTTCCAGACCAGCCTGAGCAAGAATGAGACCCTGTGTTTTAAAAACAGACAAACAAAAACTAGCCGGGTGTTGTGGCAGGTGCCAGTAGTCCCAGCTACTTGGGAGGCTGTGGCAGGAGTATCACTTGAGCCCAGGAGTTTGAGGTGTCTGTGAGCTATGACGCCATGGCACTCTACCCAGAGTGACAGAGTGAGATTCTGGCTCAAAAAAAAAAAATACAATGAAAAACTGATTATTTTTTCTATAAAATATTTACACACAATTTTTTCTAAAATTCAAATTTAAAATAAGGAAAAGTTACCTATATCCTTATCCAAAGATAACTACAATGGGAATTTCAATGGGTTTCTTTATATTTTTCTGTGCATGCATTTTCCCCTTAGTTTATTTCGGGTTTTTTTTTAAGTCCAGGTTATCATGTGCTGGAGGCTCCCAAGTTTGATCTCCTTCTAGAGTCCCCTTAAAATAAGAAAGGAGGTCCCTCTTGCTCCCATACCCCATGTCTCTATTCCCTGGTCCTCCCCCTGCTGAGGCTTCACCTGCCAGCTGCTGCACCGGGTGTCTCAAGGTGCTGCACCGGATTCCTCTGGGTCTCAAAGTGTAGTAGGCAGGACCTTCCCCACAGTGGACGCTTCCCTTGTTGCTGCATTTCTCCCCAGATGCCCGCCCCTATGCTGGGGTGTGTAGCAGACTTCCCGAAGGGTTACTGGTTTAGAGAATCTTCACTGGGTTCTAGTTTATTCAAATGTGTTCGTAAACACCTGTGGCTGTAAGTTTTTATCTCTATTAGGAGTCTCCCTCTTGGAAGATGCTGCACAGGACAAGTAAGAACTCAAAATGGATATTAAATATCACTCTCCCAAAGCATCCCTAACCATTTCTCCTGCACAGCGTTGGCTTGGCCAAGCCTGGGATGACCGCAGCCCCCTCAACACTTTCAACAGCCCTTGTGATGGAGCCCGAGGGGTAGCCACCAAGTCAAGCTACTCCCAAATTGCTGACCCACAGAATCCACGAGATGATAAATGTTTGGGTAAGTTTTGGGTAATTTTTTTTATAGCTGTAGGAAGCTACTGCATTAGCTAAGCAAAGGTGAAGCAGAAACCAGAGAAGCCTTGCTGTCCTGTAAAAACACTCTGAGTTTAGATGTTATGTATGAGATTCAGTCTTGAGGGCAAACTTATTTGATATATTTGGCATTGAGATACATGAAAAAACTGGTATAACGGAGACAAATTTGATCTCTGAAATGTTAAAGAAGCTAGGGTTACATTATCCTTAAAAGCAGGACAATGGACTCATTAGAGACCCACGTCATCCCTGCAAGAACAAACACCCCTCAGTTCATGACCTGCTGCACCCTTAAAAAAATGAGGTATCAGGTACAAAATAAAAGAAAATGCTCCTAGGTATGAAGGAAAAAATGTCTTTATTCTAAGGAACTTCCAAGGATTATTATTAGAAGTCCATGTTTAGTTTTTAAAATCATGTGTGTGTCATCAATGCATATCAAGGTAAGGGCTGAAAATATGATTTTTGAAGTCTCTAACTGGATTTAAAGAAGTTAACTATTCTTTGCTTTATGAATTTGAATATGAAATTCTCAAATAAGAAATCTCCAGGTCTCTTGCTGCGGGCCATTGTGCTCTACGGGGGATGTGGGTGAGGGGCCGAGCAGCTGGCATTGAAAAGGCGGCTTCAGCCGGAAAGTCCCAGCCCTTTCTGCGTGGTCCTGGGTACATTCTGTCTCTTCCTCTGGTGCAGGGGTGGTGGACAGGCCCTGCCTTGGCAGGGCCGCTCTGGGCTGCCCCGAGGTCTGTAGTGGCAAACGCGAGTTCCCCCTCCCAGGTTGAGAAGGTCGGAAGACCTGCTAGCCCTTGAGATGTCAGCATGCCCCCCTCTCTCTCCTGCTCCCACATAATGCTGCCTTCTGAGACCAAAAGTGGTAAAAGGGGGGAAAGACTCCTGATTTTCCCACAAACACGCACACTCCTGCCTCTGTAGGACAGAGCTTGGAGTTTTGAAATCTGCACAGAAGCAGCAGTCACTCATTATGTAAGCCACTTCTTCCCGTTATCTCTTAAAATAGCGGCACGATGTTTGCTGTTATTAATTCAGACAACCAAAGGCCAGCAGTGCTCACCCCGTGTGTCCACATACCTTGCTCCTGATCACGGGCAGCTCCATGGCTTTCTCTGACGCAGTCATTGGCACAAAATCTACAAGCAGCTGTAATTAATCTCTGTACTGGGGATTTCTGGAACCTCCCTAAGTACGCGTCTCCACCCTCTTTCTCATAGAACAGTATCTGAACGGGGAGTGTCCTGAGGGGCAAAGTGGATAGGTCTGTCCCAGACAGGGGGTAGGGAAAGCCAGGACCACCCCAGCTGGGTCTGTGACCTTTCACCAAAGGGAAATATCACATTACTCTCCACCAAAGAGTCTTTTGCACCAATTCAGAGCTTCACAACTCAAGGCTGCGAACAGGGGCTGCACAGCTCTGGGCCCCAGGCCTCTCAGCTGCAGACTAAGTGCTGATACATTGGTCCAGTAAAAGACAGAGGTCCCTGCAATTTCATGGGAAGTGCCTCTGGAGCCGGTGTCCCACAGCCCGAGTCTGTGTGAGCACAGGCTAGCTGTGACGTTTGGGACAGGCCTACATGTGTCCTGGCATTCGGAGCCACCCTGCATTGTGAGGAAAACTGCCTTTGGGCCCTTTAAATTGTTGGCAATCATTTATTTATACCCATCCTCAACCAATCCTAAAGGTTGCCCCCCTTTTTATAGAGAATGCAGGTAAAGGATGGCAAAATAAAAATAACAAAGTTGCATCAGCCAGTGGCTGGAACAGACTTCGACCCTTAAAGGAAGAGCTAGTCTCAGGCACCCCATGCAGAAGCAGCTAGTGGTGCGGCCTGCTGGCCCTCAGCCCAGCGCCTGTGTGCCCCACACCTGCTCCTCCTGCTGCACAGTCTCGGGGCCCCTCCTCCTTTAGAGCTGCAGACAGGAGGCAGCTCAGGACTTGAGGACCATCCTGCTCTCTGCCTGGTTACCCTTTCCTTCCACCTCGCTCCTTCCCTCCAGCCTCCTTCCTTCTTTCCCTCCTTTCATCCACCCTCCCTTTGGAGTCAGTGAGGCAGCACTGTCCTAGGTGCTGAAGATGCCAGTCAAATTGAGGCAGGTTCCAGCCTTGAGGCAGGGAAAGGGACAGAAAGGCAAACCCACGATCACAATGTGACTTGACAAGCTGTGGGAGCCTCTAAACGGTACCGGGCTGGGGGGCAGAGGCTTTCCAGAGGTGGGGTGTCCTAGAATAGGAGGGGGAAATCCAGTGTCCTCAGGGCCTCCCCAGTGGGCCATGGCTGCTTCTCAGCCGTGTGTGCGGGGCCGACACACACTCCCCAAAGTCACTGATACCATTTGAGTTTTCAGATTCAAATTACCCGCTTTGAAATGTGTCTACGTGAATCTATTTAAAGTCCTGTCTGCTGCACAGTGGTGCATTTGATACATGAGAAGTTTTGATTTCATTTCTCATTTATTATTCTTCATATTCAAATTCAGAATGTGAGATTTCATTGGGGTTTGAGAGGGGATTGTGAGAGGGTGGGACACATGTCCCCCTCTGTGAGTCCTCACATCTGTGCAGGTGGCTGCACTTTGCAGAGGTGTCAGGTGGGGCCCCGACTGCCCATGAGGAGGCCACAGCGGGCAGGGAGCCGCCGCACCCATGTCGTCCGGCTGCCAAGCTCATTAGGGATCCTGAGGTCACCCTGGGCTCTCCGGCAATCTAAGCAAGAGCCCCCTGATTGGGGCTTGCAGGCCCAGCGGGGGTCCGGGAGCTCATATTAAAACATGTGGGCCTCTCCTCTCTGCAGCCCAGGGAGTGGCAGTTGTCAGAGCCGCCCCGGTTTAGAATTATTCCAAGCTGAGGCCGAGCCAGGAGGACGCAGCTCTGAATTGAATCTCCTCCTGACTGATTGGCAATTACCCTGCCCTGCATAGATGCAATCAGATCGGAAATCGCCTCTGCCTGCTGCTGCCAGTGCCACGCCTGTCCTTGCACAGCCGGTGAGGCTTCCCGCCATGCTCAGGGAGCCGCGCCCGCTGTCAACATGGTCACACACCCATCCCAGCTGCTCCTCAGGCCCCTGGGCTGAGCATAGGAGAAAGACGACGAGGAAGGAGGGTTGGGACCCGATCCTCAGAGCTGGCTCAGTGGCACGTAGAGAGACAATGCCAACGGAGATGTCAACTTGAAAATTCAAACAAAACAGACAGCTGGGCACACCTGTACAGAGAGCGCCTTCACCCTCTCTCCTATCCTGCACGTGGAGGAAGACATCACTGTTTACCAAGAATGTGGGCGGGAATCCCTGCACTCCTGGAAGAACCTGGAGGCAGGAGGGCCAGACCGGCCAGACCCCCCACCCCCAGCTTGCTGCCTGCGGGCTGGCTCGGCTGGCAGCCCTTCCTCTTATGATAAACACCCCATGTTCTGCTTCTGTTCGCAACTGCCATGGCTCACCATAGCTGCACTCTGCACAGGGGCACATGGTCCCTGCTCGGCCTCCCGCCTTGCAGGTAGGGAAGGTGAGATGCCTCCGCCCAGCCCTCTGCCTGCAGGCTCTGGCTGGGCCTGGTCACAGGAGCCCTGGCACAGGCACAGATGTCTGTGTCCACTCCTGAGAGCCCCCAGGCCACTGCCACCTCTGCACCAGCCATTCCGGTTTCCCTCCAGGCTTCCCTCACCACAGAAGCCATCCCTTCCTCAAACCCCTTGGATCACCTTGCTTGCCGTGCTGTCCCCTGTCCACCCTGGCCTGCCCTGCGGCACGGGCCCTGACAGTGAAAGTAGGGTGATCATAGGAGCCCACGCTTTGGCCCTGCTCGGGGCTGCGCACCATGTCATGTGCGTGTGTCCGGGGGATGCTGGGGGCTCAGACAACAGAAATCGGGGCTCATAGCCTTGGAAGCTGGAGGTATGGAGTTGAAATGGGGAGAGCAGCAATCTCCCTGCATCTCCCTCGCCCCTGGGCTCGCCCCAGTTCTTGGTCCCCTTGACCCACTGCTGCCCTCAGCTTCCTCTGTCTTTCTCCTCCTATGAGCCCTGATGGGTGACAAGCATGTCCCCTTCCTGTTTGTGCAAATGTCTGTGACATAGCAGAGCAGAGCCACTGAGAGGGAGCTCTGGGGGCCATGTTGCCTGGACACAAAATCTGAATGTGACACTCACCGTTTCCTCTGATGACCTTGGTCATTACAAAGCCACAGAGCCCCAGCAGGTGGTTTGCTAAAGACGAGGATGGTGCCCGGCATGAAGCAAAGGCCGGATGGTGTCAGCGCCAAGCACTGGGACCCCGGTCTCTGAGCAGGCCCCGTGCACCTGTCACCATGCAGCGGACGGCCTTGGCCCCTCCGTCTCCTGGCCTAGTGGCACCCTGTGCTCTGCTCTCCTGCCAACTAAATATGAAGGGGAAACACTATCAACTTAAGGAGTGTGACTTCTATTGGTGCATATTGGGGGTGTGACGCGGTTTTCTTCAGTGTGATACTGTTAAGTCATAGGCATTTCAAGGCCTGTGCGCACAAGGCTTGAGGGAAAATATCTTTTCTTTTTTTAAAGACAAAGTCTCACTATGTTGCCCTAGGTAGAGTGCCATGGCATCACAGCTCACAGCAACTTCAAAGTCTTGGGCTTAAGCAATTCTCTTGCCTCCCCCGCCCAAGTAATTGGGACTACAGGCATCTGCCACAATGTCTGGCTATTTTTTGTTGTTTTTGCAGTTGTCATTATTGTTTAGCAGTCCCGGGCTGGGTTTGAACCCGCCAGCCTCGGTGCAAATGGCCGGCACCCTAATCACTGAGCTACGGGTGCTGAACCAAGGGGAAATATTTTTCCCAGGCAGAATACGAAAAATACTGAGATGTCTTCTGAGATATTCTAATTTCAATAACTTTTGATTTCTTTCATTTTTTGACAAATCAAGAGAAAATGACATCTATAAACATTTAAACATGAATTATATATTTGTACTTGTATTACCAATGTTGTACTTAAAAGCTCATCAGAGTGGGAAAAGCATTTTGCATTTTATCAGGATATTAGTTTGGGTAATTCTGTTTTTTCACCAAAAAAACTTAAGAGGAGAGAGGGAAGGAGGCGGGGGTTGTCACCTCAGGGGCACAATGTAGGGTATGTAGCTAACCTCCTGGGCAAGGGGCACAACTACAACAGGCACCTCACCTAACAAACACAAACATTGTAACATAATCGTTTGTATGCCTCATATTGATCTGAAATTTTTAAAAAGGAAAAATTGGCTTAGGGAAGTATTCTTACCCAACACGCAAAGCCTCAGGCCACCCGTGCATGGCTCAGTGGCATCACAGATTGTGCCGGGCAGACACTCACGGTTGTTCGGCGCTGCCTCGGACTGGCCATCCTACCTCAGCAGCGGCTGCCTGTACTCTCAGAAGAGAACTTTATCACACCTGGGTGCTGGGCTAGGCCTTCACCACAGCTGCACCGTCTAGCTCAGGGCCAGGGGCGCCGCCTGGCCGGCCTCCTCCTAGCTCTGAAGGCTGTGTGCTCCAGGGCGGAGTGCTGCCCCAACTGTGCCCAGCCTCTCCCCGCTCAGAAGCTCACCTCTTCCTGGTCGTCTCTCACCGTCTCAACCTCAGGTATCTGTTCATTTCCTCTTCATTCAGCCAGCACACACTGGGCATCTGGGACACCCCTGTCAGCCATGTGCCCCAGGAGGGAGTCACTCCAGGGGGACCTCACCTTCCGGGCGGGAAAATGGAAATGTGGGAAGTGGTGACATGCTCAGCTATGGAGAGCAGAGGATGGGGCCAACCTGAGACAGGGGCCAGGGGCCCTAATGACCAGCTGGTGTCAGAGAGAAAGCTGATAAGAGGACGTGAAGAAGTGAGGCCATCCAAGGACCAGGTCCCAGGGGCGGGGCGGTGGGGGAGAGGTCATGTGGCTGATGGGGACTGACCAGAGGGGAGAGCAAAGTGAAAATGCGACCCAAGGAACTGGGCTGTGGAGGGCGGTCCAAGCATCTTGAGGATGGCCACATACCCCCTGCTGTAATGCACCCAGGGGCCTCTGTCTCTGACTCTGTCTGTCTCCTTCATCTCTACATCTCTCTGTCTCTGTGTCTCTCCTCCCTCTGTCTCTCGTCTCCCTCTCTGCCTCTCTCTCTCCTTCTCTAAGAGAGCAGTTGCTTTCAGAGTTCCTCAAGGGCCAGTTCTCATGGGCCACGGCACACTCAGAGACCTGGTTACAACAGCCCTGCTTGTGAGACGTCCCCGGATGGACCAGGCACCAAGATGTCACACCCCAGTGACACGAAGATAGAGTCGGAGGGAGGTAGAGACACTCCCCCACTGCCTGAGGTCAGGGCTCTGCTCCTCCTGCCCCCAGGCCTCCACACTTGACCAGAGCCGCCTGCGACCACGCTGCCCTCTGCTCACATGGTCGAGGTCGGCTCCAGCCCCCTCCCACCCCGTGGGCACCCAGCCTCATCGCACCCCTCTGCTGACAGACTCTCACCTGCCACTCATTCCACCTGTGCCCTGTGTTTAGCCCTGAGAAACTTCCCTCCCTCCCAGAAGCTGTCTCTGACCAGACCCCAGTCACCCTTTCCTCCACAGAGTCACTAAAGCATTAGTTTCTGTCAGCTGGCGCTGACACAGGCAGCTTGCTCTTTCTGGAAGACCCCTCAGCTGCCCTTCCTCTGTGCCTCCGTGCCTGCTCTTCCCACCTACAATGCCTTTCCTTCCACTCCTCTTTGAGACTGGCCTCCCCCTCAGTGCTCCTGCCACGTTACTGCAGCTGCGCTTGTCACACCAAAGGGCTCCCCTGCTTATAGCTTTCTTTGTGTTTACTGTCTGTTTGCTACAAGGCTACAAATTTCTTGAGAGCATGGAAGACCAACATCTTTTTCATTTTTGTATCCTGCACTTTGCCAAGTTCTATAAATGCAATAGATGTTTGACAAACACCTGCGGGATTAAATTCTTTCCCTATAGTCTTTACCAGAAGGAGCTCCGCTGCCCTTCCCTCCGTCCCCTCTTTCGAGAGGAGCCCGGGAGAATGGCTGTCGGGTTTCTTCATCAGTTGTTTTTTCTCTATACATGTACATGTGTTTATTTGGTTTCCACTTTTTGCCTTCACAAAAGTAAAGAGGCTTGAAATTTAATAACAATAACAATGTTTAAGATAAGGACTAGAAACAAAAACCTCGTAAAGAACGAATGAAGACAAGTACAATCAGAAAAGAAATCAGATGATTGCTGCAATGAAATATTGAGCAATGATAATAATAATGCAAAAAAGTAACATTCACATTGTCAGATAAAAGTATGTCTATCATAGAATGCTTTGACTCTGAGGTTCAGTACAGAGTCATCAGTTAACTTCTTTTTTTCCCAAAGTCTCAAAAAAAAAATAGGATATTTATTTTTATAAATAAAAATAGAAGATAATTTCAAAAAATAGATCATGCCAAATCTTATAGAAAATAGAAAAATAAGATATATTTCAAAATCATTCTACTTTATCTGGATATATCTGATACTAAAATTGAAAAAAATATATTATTATAAAGGGAAATTATAAACATATTTCACTTGTAAATCAGGATACAATATCCTAAACAACATATTAACAAGTTGAAGTAAAAATTATTGTTCAAATAATGTACTTTGGTCAAAATTAAATTCAATTTATGTGAGAATTAGTCACTATTTTCTTTTCTTTTTTTTTCCTTTCCCTCACCCCTCTCTCCTCTCTCTGTCTGTTTATCTCTCAGATCCAGACATCAGTTTTATTTTTATCCAGACATCTCTCAGAGCAGACAGTTTGATTTTTTACAGTTTATTGTGTGCCCAGGCTAGTGCTTTTACACTGGAAATGTGGGTTAGACCTAACGATGAGGGTGAACATCGTCCTGCCTCCCGGGAACACGTCTGGAATGCAGGACTATGAGGGCGTGACGTCCTCTCTGGGCTGCAGGCTACAGACTAGTCTGTGTCCGTTTTTAAAAACACATGTACTGACAGCCATTCTGCTCATCATGTCAGATTATCAACTTGCTAAACAACTTTTACAGTAACAAAGAGAATATAATAAATGGTAACAGGAACAACTCAGTGAACTTTGACTGATAAAGGTTGCTAATCTCAATGATGCCACAGAGTCAACCAGTAAAATCACTAAAGAGGCTGCCTGGGGAAACCAGGCTGAGATCTGCCAACTCCAGCAAATGTGGCTTTAGCTTTAAGAACTTCGTTCTCATTCATAGTAGTTTTCAGAAGAAGAGAAACAATGTGTGGAGAGGATCCGAGAGGTTCACAGGTGAGCACTGGGGCCGGCGACCTGAGCGTTCTCTGCCCTGCGATGTGTCCAACAGCAGTAAGTGTGCCCTGAATCCTGATGGGGCTTTGCCCTTATATGGAATGTATCTTGAGGAAAAGAACAAAGGACCCTCCAACAATAGACCAATGTGCAAACTATGTAACTGGCTTAGAATTATGGGAACTTTAGAAACGTCTGTTTTCCCATATAAGTTGTCTAACTTGCAAAAACCGTTATAATTTGCTTACTGCCATATTAAAATCTTGATAAGGTCCCTCATTTACAAGAAGACTTCGCTGTTTTCTTATCTTCTTTTGAGACATCTTGTAATAAGTTTTTTTTCCTCTCTCTTTTGGGTCTGTGGTGCTTTTTCAATCAATGTAACCGACACTAGATAATTTCAACACAAGGGACGTATCACACTGACCTTGTATGAACATTGACCTAATTTAGTTAATCTTAGATTATTTGTCCAGAATATCTTGCCTGTGAATATTTGAAAGTATATAACTATTGTAGTCTCTAGGGGGAAAAGAAAAACAGAAGGCAAATGACTCTCTTTGGCGTTAGGAGACAATGGAACACAGGAGGCCGTGCCACATGGGTTCCCATGTAAAGGAAGGGCAGAGTGGGTAAGCCGGGAGCTCTGCCACAGGTGGAGTGCTCACCTAGTCCCTGGGCTTCTCTTTTCTGTGCCTATTTATAATTTTTCCTTCTAAACGATTTCGAACAAGAAGAGCAGAGTTTGGCAGGTAGTGGCTAAATCCTCCCTGTTCATTTCTTACACTTAATTACCACAGTGAGTTCAAGGAGAACAAAATGACTTTTACAAAATAAACCATTTCATCATACTAATAAACATGTCATCCCACATAGCCAGAGTCAGATTATTTGTGCTTCTAATGGGATCTTGATGGCTCTTTAATAAGACATATGCTAAACTTTTTGTTACTTTTATTTTTGGCAACATTTCTACTAGTTCCTTACTAATTGAACACAAGTCCACGATTTTTTTAATTATTCAAAAATAATTTTAAAAGACAGGGTCCTGCTCTATTTTCCAGGCTGGAGTACAATGGCATCCTCATAGCTTACTATAGCTCCCAACTTCTGGGCTCAATGAATCTTCCCACCTCAGCCTCCCAGACTATAGAGCCTGAGCAATTACTTTTTAAAAAATGTTTTGTAGAAATGGGTCTCACTATATTGCCCAGCCTGGTCTCGAACTCCTGGCCTCAAGTAATTTTCCTGCTTTCTCCCAAAGTGCTGGAATTGTGGGTATAATCCACTACACCCAGAAGCCCCAGACGCCTCAAATAATGAGTGACAGTCTCCACAAAGAGTTAACAATAAAATTAAACCATTTCAATTAGTTTACCCACAAAACCTTTATCATTCTTGGTATTTTACATTTTATTTTTCCCTTAGTTAGATTCAATTTAGTAAAAAATAGAACAGTAAATGGACATACTAAAAATAAACAACAGGACAGTTCTTTTTATGTTAAAATAATTTTTTAATTTTATTCAAAATTATCTATAAGACATTTCCAATTTATTGGGAAAGTAGACTTAACCTCACATTTTGCCAAATTGTTTTTTATTAATTATATAACCCTCAAGATAAGTACACCAAAATGTAATGTGTGTATAGCAAGCCTAAGTGCATGCAAAATTTTTGTGTTGTAGTTATACTAAATTTGTTAAAAATGATACTCTTGGAGCAATCTCTTCTCACACACTATTATCAATAGGCAAAATGTAATTTCTAATTTTTATAACATCACTTCTATAAATCAATGTTTGAAATACTATGTTAAATATTTTTAAATACGTTATTTAAAATAAAAAGTTTGCAAATGTGTTTTCTGGTAACCTCCATGACCAAAGTATCACTTCGCAGATTTTTAAAGCTGTGAGTCAATCATAGGAATAAGAAATCTAGAAGAAATTCCATTCTTCATTGTTTAAATGCTTTTTCAACAGATGTAAATTCTTGCTCAAGTTTGTCCTTTGTTTGTTGTGTTTGGGGTTGCAGTGAAGGAAGCTCGTGCTGGAGACACATTTGCATGGAAAAATTAAAGCAGGAAAGCACCAAAATCCCGACCTGAAATTTGAAAATAACAGGAAAGGGGTTGCTTTAGAACTGTGTAGACATTATACAATAACCTGTAGTAATTTACATCTCATCATTATCCAGCGTTTGTAACAAGACTCTTCAAAAGTTACTGGAGAGTTCATTTCAGATTGCTGGCTGAGATCACAATACAGTAATTAGAAGGAATTAAAGTTAAAATGGGAAGAAAATGAATCAAGCAATAAAGTCCAATGTGCAATGCTCCCCTCCCCAGCATTCTCAGAAGGAAGAGCCGCTTTTATGATGAGCTATGTTGCAGAAGCACCGGGGCCTCCTGCCTCACCATGGCTCTGCCTTTTCCACCATTTTTGTTTTTCCTTTTCCATTTTCCGAAGGGTCAGTGAGAAGCCACAGCTGCCCCACAGACATAGGACGCCAGCCACACAAAGGTTCCACCTCACAATAACTTTAAATTTCCTAATAGCTGCATTTTTTAAAAGCAAAAAGAAGCAGATGAAATTAATTTCAATAATATATTTTATGTAATCGAATACATTTCAACCTATAATCAATATTTTGAAATGACAAATGAAGTATTTCACATGTTTTTCCAACGCTGCACTCACAGCAATTCAGAATGGCCACATTCTGGGTGCCCAGTGGTCACTGCTGCTGTGTGGCTGCCATGGTGGAAGGTACAAATCCAGGCGGCCCTCAAAGGGCAGCCGGCAGCCCCACAGGAGCAGGAGTGGGCTGGATGCACCGGCTGCAGAGTGGTTGTCCAGCCCCTCCCACATCCTCAGGCAGGACCTGACCCCAAGAGCTCAGAGGAAAAAGAACCATTAAAGTTGAGAAAGAAAAGTGTCCTCGTCCTCCCTCTGTGCTGTGGATGCTGAGTTTCTACAGGAATTCATCACTGTGTACCGGAGTATCTCCCACTACCAGGGGTCTGCCCTGCAGGGAGCCAGGCCCCACCAGCCACTGGTCACCACGGAGACAAGGGGATTGCAGTGTGTGTGAGAGTCACGTGTAAGAGTGAATGTGTGACTTACAGTGCATGAGTCACGTGTGGGGACATGTGTGACTCTAGTGTGTGAATCACGTGTGGGGGGAACATGTGTGACTCTAGTGTGTGAGTCATGTGTGGGGGACATGTGTGACTAGTGTGTGAGTCATGTGTGGGGACGTGTGACTCTAGTGTGTGAGTCATGTGTGGGGGACACATGTGACTCTAGTATGTGAATCATGTGTGAGGGGGAGACATGGTGACTCTAGTGTGTGAGTCATGTGTGGGGACATGTGTGACTATAGTGTGTGAGTCATGTGTGGGGGACACATGTGACTCTAGTATGTGAATCATGTATGAGGGGGAGACATGTGTGACTCTAGTGTGTGAGTCACGTGTGGGGGGACATATGTGACTCTAGTGTGTGAGTCATGTGGGGGGACATGTGTGACTCTAGTGTGTGAGTCATGTGTGGAGACATGTGTGACTCTAGTGTGTGAGTCACGTGTGGGGGGACATGTGTGACTCTAGTGTGTGAGTCATGTGTGGGGGACACGTGTGACTCTAGTATGTGAATCATGTGTGAGGGGGAGACATGTGTGACTCTAGTGTGTGAGTCATGTGTGGGGGACATGTGTGACTCTAGTGTGTGAGTCATGTGTGGGGGACATGTGTGATGCTAGTGTGAGTCATGTGGGGACATGTGTGACTCTAGTGTGTGAGTCGTGTGGGGACATGTGTGACTCTAGTGTGTGAATCATGTGTGGGGGGAGACATGTGTGACTCTAGTATGTGAGTCATGGGTGGAGGTGTGACTCTAGTGTGTGAGTCATGTGTGGGGATGTGTGACTCTAGTGTGTGAGTCATGTGTGGGGATGTGTGACTCTAGTGTGTGAGTCATGTGTGGGGACATGTGTGGCTCTAGACGGGGCCTAGCCCAGACTCTTCCCAGTGCACAAACGGTGTCCCTCATCCTCCTTTGGTGCACGAGGCCTGTCCCGGTGTTCCTCCCACAGTGTGTGAATCATGTGTGAGGGGGAGACATGTGTGACTCTAGTGTGTGAGTCATGTGTGGGGGACATGTGTGACTAGTGTGTGAGTCATGTGTGGGGACATGTGTGACTCTAGTGTGTGAGTCATGTGTGGGGACATGTGTGACTCTAGTGTGTGAATCATGTGTGAGGGGGACACGTGTGACTCTAGTGTGTGAGTCATGTGTGAGGGGGAGACATGTGTGACTCTAGTGTGTGAATCATGTGTGTGGGGAGACATGTGACTCTAGTGTGTGAATCATGTGTGGGGACATGTGTGACTCTAGTGTGTGAATCATGTGTGAGGGGGAGACATGTGTGACTCTAGTGTGTGAATCATGTGTGAGGGGGAGACATGTAAGACTCTAGTGTGTGAATCATACGTGAGGGGGAGACGTGTGACTCTAGTGAGTGAGTCATGTGTGGGGACATGTGTGACTCTAGTGTGTGAGTCATGAGGGGACATGTGTGACTCTAGTGTGTGAGTCATGTGTGGGGACATGTGTGACTCTAGTGTGTGAATCATACGTGAGGGGGAGACGTGTGACTCTAGTGTGTGAGTCATGTGTGGGGACGTGTGTGACTCTAGTGTGTGAGTCATGTGTGGGGACGTGTGTGACTCCAGGGTGTGAGTCATGTGTGGGGACATGTGTGGCTCTAGTGAGTGAGTCACCTGTGGGGGGACATGTGTGATTCTAGTGTGTGACTCACATGTGAGGGGACATGTGTGACTCTAGTGTGTGAGTCATGTGTGGGGACATGTGTGACTCTAGTGAGTGAGTCACCTGTGTGGGGACATGTGTGACTCTAGTGAGTGAGTCACCTGTGGGGGGACATGCGTGACTCTAGTGTGTGACTCACCTGTGAGGGGTGAGTATGTGAGACCGCATTGCGAGTCAGAGACTGATTCTGAGCATGTGTGTGTCAGAAGGGCAGGCAAGCTCAGGGTCACCAGCTCCCCCAGGACAGGACCTCTCACACAAACCCCCTGGAGCAGCCTTTTCCAAGAGAGGACTGACTGGCCCAGGACGTTCCCCAGCCATGGATCCACAGAGCTACCAGGGTAGAGGTGATCCTTGACCCCCCCAGCAGACATCTTTGGAGTGTGGGCCAGGCTGCCCACCCCCTGAAGAGCTGGTGACGGGGCCTAGCCCAGACTCTTCCCAGTGCGCGAACGGTGTCCCTCATCCTCCTTTGGGGCACGAGGCCTGTCCCGGTGTCCCTCCCACAGCCTGGCTGAGCCTCCCCCTGCGCCCCCCGCACCCACCTCGTTCTTGTGCTCACACAGTGTTTAGTCCCCTCTGAAATTTGGGCCAAGGAACGGGCAGGCCCTGGGGGGACCCAGGCTGGAGAGAGACTCCACCGAGTGTAACTCTCAGCTGGGGACCAGCTGACCAGGTGGCTTTCTCCAGGAGGACTGCCTTCTCCTGGGGGACTTTCCACCTGCTGAGGCGGAAAGATGTCTGAGGACCAGAACATTTGGCGAGGTTCATGGGTGGGGGAGGCCGGAGACCCGGTGGCAGGTGGGGCTCCTGGGTCCGGGCTTAGCACACAGCGGGGCCACCACTGCCACCACCAGTGCCACTGCGGGCACCTTAGTTCTAAATCTAAAGGAAGGTGCTCCTGGCAGGGACCGTGAAGGAGAGAGAGGGGAAGTTCTAGAGCAGTCGGGGACTGCTCCTATCTTAGCTCACTGGCTTGCCGCAGGGTGCACAGACGCCCCGATGTGTCGGCCTGAGCTCTCCTGAAGCACATACTGCAGACTGTCACCGGTGCCATCGTGAAAACAGAAGATTGTGACCGTCGGTTCCCTGCGCCAACCACACTGGCAAGTTCAGGCGGCTCCGAGGAGAAAGAAAGCGTAATATCGGGAGCTCGTAACCCCAGGGAAGGTTTTCAAAGCTTGGGAATGGGCCAGAGAGAGGAAGTCCTGGATCACAGCGGGTCGCTTGCGAACACTCGGTCCGCTTGGCCCCTCCCCCAACAGAAAGGGATCTGGACTTTGGAACTTGTCAAGGGAAAGAACCCTTCCCTGAGAAGGCCGCTAATGAATTCGGACTGTATAGTTTTCAAAATCTGATGTTTTGCAATGATGACATTAGTGTGGCAACCGAGGGTCGGGGGCGACCAGCCCGCGCAGCTGCTCGGCGCTGCGGAACGCGCAGGACAAAGGCCGCAGTGTTCCCGGCGCTCGGCGCTGCAGACATTTGCATAGACGGTTCCGCCTGAGTGACCGGCGGGTCCGCCGCGGGCAGCCGCATTGTTCACGGTCACTGCGGGATGGCCGAGGCGACCAGACTCAGGTGAGCGAGGAAGAGTGGTGACTCCGAGGACCGCGGGAGACAGCGGCTCGCCAGGGGCTCGGGGCTGAGCTCTCTCCAGGTGTGGCTCGTCTGCAGGTGCGGGGAAAACTAAAGACAAGGATTTGACCAGTTATTTCCAAAGTCCCCAGTGCGGCGTAACTTGGGGTCGTCTTGTGTGCAAAACTTCAATAATCGTGTGTCACTTTATTTCCTTGTACACTTTTACTCTTCAAAGTTTAAACATTTTACTGCCAATGGGGAAGCCAATAGTTTCATTCTCTGCCGCCAAAAACCGTCACCAATTGAGTCTGAATTTGTTATTTTCTAGAAACACCATTTTGAAAACTCGGTGACCGTCGTCCTTTGGGTAGCAAATTCCAACAGTGGAAGTAGGTGGCATCCAGATGGCAGCACTTGTTTTCAGAAGTCGGTGGTGGGACACATGGCCGCAGGCGGAGTCACAGACGCACAGCACCTCCACCGCCTCCAAAGCGATTCCCTCTCAAAGCTGATGTTTCAACTTCCGCTCAGAAAGACAAGTCTCTGTAACCCGAGTCCCCCTTCCCCAGAGGGCGGATGCGCCATCTGCAACATCTCCACCCTTAGCACTGGATCTCGGAGACTGGTTTCCCGTCCAAAATTTCTCTCTAGGGGATTTCAGTCTTGGGGAGCATAAATATTGCCAGTAATACGCAGAGATCGGGATCCTGAAAGAGGATGCTGAGGGTGGGAACCCAGGCTGACCGGGGGAAGCTGGGCGAACCCAGACGGGGGTGGGGGTGGTTTCAGGACCACCGTCTCTTTCAAGCCGCCCGATTCCCTCACAGACGGCCCGCTCCCCAGCTACGGGAGGGCCGGACAGCCGGGGGTCTAGGCCGGTGGATCTAGGCAGACGCTGCCTTTGTTTCCCCACCCTCCTTCTCCCCGCTCCGCCCCCTGGGCCCCGGGGAGAAGCCGGTCCTGGAGAAGGGGGCCCAGCAACCCTCGCCACGGGGCGCAACACCTGCGCGCGCACCAGGGGCGGTGGCAGCACTGGCCGCCCGGATCGCCCCTCCCCTGTCCCTAGAGGAGTTTCTAGGTCCCCACCCACGTCTGCTGCGGATTGCAGCGACGCTCATCTCGGGAATAAACGATTAATCCAGCCGCAGGTTTCCAGATAAGTGATTGTGATGGAGATTGTTGGCGAGAAAATAGACAATTATCCGCTGTTAGCTTTACATAAAGATCGCATTAACTCAAATTAGTTACCAGACAAAAGAGTGTCGGCTGCGTCCTGCCCGCCCGCGCCCTGCCGGTGGGGACCCCGGGGCACACCAGGCCATAGCGCCGCTGGCAGGGCCGAGGCCTTGGCGGGCACGCGGCTGGGACGGGACGCAGGGAGAGGGGACCAGCGAAGGGGCATCCCGGGCTGGTCCCCGCAGAAACTCCAGGGCTGGTCTCTCCTGGAGGCAGCGCCGGGCTCCAGCTGGGACAAGCAGCGGGGTCCTGGGGCTCAGGAGCCCCAGCTCCTCCGTCAGCGCCCCCTCCACGTCCAGCAGCCGCCGGCTCCCCCCAGTCCGCGTCTGGGTCCGGGAGCTGTCTGGGCCAGCGCGCTCGGCCAGCGCTGCCCTTCTTCCTCCGCCCGCCGCTTATCGCCCGCAGCCTCTGCTGGTCGGCCCTTGAGCGCGAGCCACACTGTGAATTACTCGGGGAGGTCGCGTCCTCCCCTGCTGCAAAATCAGGCTCGCAGTTAAAGGGTTCTCGGCCACGGCAAGTGTGCTCCGGCCCGGTCCCGGGATCGGCCTCCCCCACGCCCTGCGCGCGGCCGTGTCGCTCCCGTTGCGCTGCGTGGGACTCCTCCCGACTAGACCCGCTATCCCGCGGGGCCGAGACTAAGGGGAGGGGCGCACAGCCACCCTTGGAGCCCAGTGTCTGCAGCCTGCGGCCCCGGGCGACATGGCCGGAACCGGGCCTGTGGCTGCAGGAACAGAGGTTACTCTCTATCCTCACACGGTAGCCTCCTGCCGTGCCCTTCCGAGTAGAGATTGCTTTGACTGCCGTCGTTGCAAACGCACAGCCGCGCTCCCAGAGCCCCAGCCGCCACAGGGCCCAGCGGGAGGCCCGCGGTCGCTGGGCACACTGACGCTGTGGTGCTCCCGCCGGGGCGGCCTCCCCGGGCCCCCAGGTCCCCAGGCCCCACTGAATGGGGGCGGATAATGACCCCCGGTTCCCAAGGCAGGCTTTCTGCTGCCTGGTGAGCCTTGGATTTGTGTGGTCCAAGCCTTCCCCAGCTTGTCGCATTCTGTCACCGGGATAAGGGGCTCCCTCGGCTCGTTTGCACCTGCGTCGCTTTTGGCTCCTTCAGGAATGCGCTGAAGCTTGTAATCAGCTTTGTGAAGCCATTGAGTGCACGGCTGAGTGAAACTTCCAAAGCTCGCGGAAAACCGGCCCGCTGAATAGGAGCCAGCATGGGGCTGCTCTCCAAGCCTCCGCGCTGCCAAATTCCAGCAGAGCCCTCACAATCGCTCCGCGCGGGCCTCGCTGCTTTCCCCACACTGAGAAAAGTGAGAAAAGAAAAGCGAAAATACCAGTCGCCGAGGTGAGCCGTTTGTTCCCAGATTAATGGCAAACGGTTCCCCCCAACCCCCCCCAACAGAGCTCAGGACTCAGGCAACACCGCGCAGTGCAGGGAGAACAGTTATTAATAACTCCTCATCTGATTCTGGCCAGCCCCAGGTGGGGGTCCTCACCAAGCCCCAGGCGTCTCACTTCTCCTTGCTCAGCTGTGCTCCACACCCAGGGCGGCTCTGGGCCTATGGCCTGGGGTGTGGGGGAAGGGTTGGAGCCATCTGGCTGTGCTCCTGGCTTGAAGAGGGGAGTTAGATGAAGCCGAACCTAGGAGTTCCCAAAGCTAGTCCTGCAAAGCCTTCAAAACATTTCTTCTAGGAAACAAGAACAAGGAACCAGCTCTCCGCCTTTACAGACCCCATCCCCACTTCCCATCCACAGGGCCCTGCCTCCTCCCACCCCTCAAACTGGGCCTGTTGGATTACAAGGGCTTTGGGAGAGATGCAGGCAAGGTGGGGTTCTGACAGCTGGAGGGTGCCTCTCCCGCAGGTGACTTCGGAACAGAGGTGCTGGCTCCGACCGCAAGCCACAGCTGGTCAGGAAAACAGCCCTGCCACAAGGCTTAATCTCTTACCAGAGGTCTCTAGCCCTCCAGAAAGTGGCTGCCAGATCCTTTGGTTCTTTCTTCCCAGTCAAGGTACATGACAGTTCCAAGCTGGCTTTCTTTCCAGAAAAGGAAATCCCTGGGGGTCACCGGGAGACAAGCTGCTTGCAGAAGGCCAGCCCCTGCCCCTCCCCTGCAGCCTTGCAGCCCTCAGCTCTCCAGGGCTCCTTTCTCCTGTAGTCCTGGAGGGAGGCTGGGGAACACACCCCCTGGGTGAAGGCAGGGGCTCTCTCTCTGACCTCAGTGCCCGCCAGCAGGCCTTCTGAGAAGGAAACTCTGAGTTCTTTCCCCACTGTTCGCAGGGCTTTCTTGGGCCTAACAGGCACCACCGTGAAGGCAGCATTCTGATCTACGTGCAAAAACTCTCTTTACCGCTGCTGTGCATTTCTTTAGCTAGTTAATTCTTCCTACCATGAGTCGTATGCCTTCTGTTCTGCAAGCACAAATACATCGTGTTATTATTTGATCTCAATTTCCATTCCTTCCAGTAAACAGAAGTTTGGTCCTGCGGGGGCCCCCTTCCCTGTGGCAGCGCCTGCCTTGTGCAGGAGCACTGCAGCATCTGACTGCTGCTCTGTGCTATAAATAGTCTCCTGGTGGATCCAAAGGCTTAATGGGCCTCTCTAGATACCTAAGTTATTATAAAGCTCCGAGGAGAAAAACATTAGAGGCAGAGTCGAGAGAAGAGAGCTCCCCTGTAGATACCTATTAGAGAGCTCTTGTTCACATCCTTCTGGAAGACCCAGGAGCAGGCAAGACTTGTCCTGTGTGTACACAGTCCTGAGAGTCAGCCGGGAGTGCTACGTGTGTAGAACAGCCTGTTAGAGCAAGAAGCAGATGGCGCTTTCAAAGGTCAAGTGATTTGCCCAGAATTGCTCTGGGGTGTCATGACTGTTATCAGTAAGAAGAAGAAGTAAGAAAATCAGTGGGTGCTTTGCCCTATTTTCAAATTCATCACATGGTCCTATTTAAGATGGAGGAAACCCTTCAGTTCTGAATCCCCAAAGGTGAACCAATGAGAGAGCTGGTACTCAAAAAAGAGTTAAATATCTCTCTGTGCCAAGTCTTTGCGCACCCATTCATAACTGCTGAACGCTTTAAACGTTCCACATTCCTACCACCCATTTTTACATCTAAAGTTTACTTTTTATTGTAAAGTTTGACATGTTGTTTTCAGCAATGTTTCTCCTTCCAACCATTCTCAGTAACAAGTCAGGAGGATATGCAGTAATTCAGAAATTAGTGAAATTTTATTCCTGGTGGGGGTGTTGGATTAAGAGGCTGGGAGAGTGTGAAGCAAGTCAACGTGTAATTGCATGATAAGGCTCTCACGAGGAATTTATTGGCCAAGTCGCTATTTCTATTCCTTCCTAATCGCGTTGAGCACATTCATTCTCTGCAATCTGTCTCCATAATCTTCTGTAGCAGAATGGCAGCCAATGGGAGCAGGCATGTTTGGAGAGAAGAGGAAATATGCACAAGCATGATAAACTGATGCTAATTATCCATATTTAGGACACCAAGTGCAGAAGATCAAGGTTTACAAATAACAAACCACAGCCAATGATGATGGCTTCCTCGTGTGGAATATATTGGAGGAGACCAGATAAGGGTTTCATGGGCAGGAGAGATTTATTGGTCAAAGGGTTCACCTTCCACTTTTCCACTTTTATATAGCAGTAAATTATTTAGGCTAAATTCACCAGAACATTACTCTTTCATTTGGCGATGTGCCATGACTTGCTCTTTCTTTGTGTCCTTTCAATGCAAATCCTTGTAGTTTAACATCAGTTGATAAGAAACAAATAATTGAAGTAATAGGTAATTCCCTTTAAATTGTGCAATAGGATGGTCCCGGAAAGAATGAGATGAGGTACAGAGAACAGTGTCTGGCCTGAAAGGGAAGCAATCTCGACCTCAGGCCTGTAGTGGCACAACTGGGTGGGAGGAAAAAGAGTGGAGATACTCACTGCACTTGTGTGTGTCTCTGTGTGTCCCACAGCCTCATGCTTGTGGGGAGCAGGAGGTGTCCAGCACAGCCCCACGTGGCTGTTTTTTCTGTCTGGAATCCTGATCATTTAAACTAAAACAAACAAAAGAAACCAAAACAGAAAAACATGTTCTTTCACTTTCCTCTACTCTTCCACACCACCTCCAACTGGATGAATATTTAGAATCCTTCTCCAACATTTCTGGCTTTGAGAAAAGACCTGGAAAGAGCCCAGACTAGAAATATTGTGTGGCCTGGGTGAGGGGTTGGCGGTAGAGTTATAATCACTGCCTTGTCAAGTTTCTAGAGAACAAACGCACATGTAGCACGGTATTTTGCTGCAAATTTGCATGCTTATTTACTAATTTATACATGTAATGTTATCTAAACACCATTCAATGGTACTAAGGCACTAACCTTGACTTTGGGGGGGGTGGGATGTGTGTGCTTATTTTTAGGTTTAGTACCACCTGGGAAACTTGATTCATTCTTTGAGAATCTTCTAGGGCAGTGGTTCTCAACCTTCCTAATGCCGCGCCCTTTAATACATGTTGAGAACTGCTGCTGTAGCATTTTAACTTGGGCAGAGCAACAGAAATTATCTGTTGAATACACATTGCAAACACATATGGACTACCTATTATAACGACAAAAGAATTATGTGGAAATCTGAGGATATAATCGATAATTCCTATATTAGGGGAGAAGAGCTGATCTTTGACACAATTTTTCTTCACCTTAGACCATCTGAGCAAGAAATTATTTGTAGGCTACTTCCATACACATGCACTTTTTCCCTCTATTTCAACAAGATTAAGATGTCACTCACTAAAAAACACATCTTTATTTTCCATGCTACTATGAGAGAAAAAGACTCTTGTCAATTATAATTTTAAATTGTTACTGATATAATGGTGCATTTAAATTCCAGAGGCAAAAATATTTAAAATGTGTATCTTAGAACCATCCAAAATATAGTACGCACAGCTGAGTTAGTCAAAAAACATTTCTAATGCTTTGCCCCAATGTTTTCGAAATTACCCATTATTCTACACAAACTAACTTTGCTGTAAATTAATAAATGTGTTAATAATCGTGTATTAACAAGTGAAACACATATTCTATAGTTATATGTAGTTTAGAAATGTAGAATTTAAACATTTATTCATTCAATTTACCAAAAGGAGAAAGAAAAGCTAAAACCAGTAATATTCTTCCATCATCAATAATCTAGCAATTGAAGCAAGCATTGCAGGTTGCTGGTTTTTTCCCAGGATCTAAGTAAGAGAAAGAATCCCGGTTGTTCCCTTTATTTCACACACTCGGATATGAGAAGGCCAATGTGTCGCTTCGCACACACAGGTTTGGCGTTTGCCAGGGCGAAGCAAGTAATCTCCGTTTGTCTGTTTCGGTTTGGTTTTGGCTTTGGTGCTCCAGATTGGATGTGGTTATTTGCAGTAATTTGATCCCAGAATCAGCTTTTCTCCCTGGATTACAGGATTTTCATCTAAGTGATCTAAATAGTGCCTAAACTCTACCCATCTGCGCTCTTCTCACCCACACTGGAGACCACCGCTAAATATGTGAAAACTGACCATTATTTTGAAAGTAGGATTAAGTTCAGGGAAAAATCAACCATTTTAACGTAACCACTTAAATGTAAGGAACCAGTTAAATTGGTTACCAGTTGAGCCCAACTTTTAAATTTTATCTTAAAAAAGAATTCAGTGCTTCCCTTGACGTTAGCTTGTGTTCGTACAGGTGGACAGAGACTGCTTTTGCCCCCTTCTAGAAGTGCACCCTGGAGGGATGTGGGAAAGCAGATGGGGGAGAAAGTTATCAGCCAGACCTAAGAATTCCTGACAAGGCCACCAGGACACCCATCCTGCGGAGGCCGGATGTGCCCGTGTGTGAGCTTGCTCACCCATGAAGGCGTGTGCGTGTGTGTGTGTGTGTGTGTGTGTGTATAGGTCAGCACCCAGGGCCCATGTGCTCATAGGTGGGGTCTGAATCAAGATGCCGCAGACTGCTCTTGTGGCCCCTCCCACAGGTGAGCCCTGCTGGAGAGGGTGCAGGAGAGAACGGGGGTGCAGAGGGCTGGGGCAGAGCAGCAGAAGTTCTCCCTTACAGCTCATGCAGCCAGCTATGTGCCTGGGGGACTGTGTGCTTCACAGTCTCTTTGGGGTTTTTTTTTAAACAGGGGGGAATGGTAAGTTTGGGGGTGGCTGCTCTTTGCTCTTATTTGTCCTATCTTGCCTCTCCTTACACACCTTGTATCATTAATAAACAAATATTTATTCATAGCATATGCAAATGTAGGCAAGCATCTCTTTCATAAATTACCTAGTTCCCGCTGCATTTTCAAATAATGTGTGAGACTGTTTTGTGCATTCATCTTCCTGGCTCACGCTCCTGGACCACTTCAATGGGGACGCTGTAGCCTCTTTGAAAATATGTCTCCAGCCATGATTTCTTCTCTCTGAGCACGATCTACGGAGGTATCTGAAATGAACACAGAACTCCAGGCATTGTTTGCCTTGAACTTGTTAGCAAGATGATTACAAGATACTGTAAATGTGCTCGGTGTGTTGAAACACACTTTCAGCTCCAATGACTTTAAATAGCTTCTAAGTAAAACAAATAAACAGAATAATGGTGGGATTTATTTGGAATTATTCATTATGAAACTACCCAGGGCATGACATTCCAATCATGTCTTAATTTCTTTGCAGGAGCAGAAACAGATTCCATATCTTGACACATTCATCGTGCCGAGCCCCAGGCAGTTACCGGTCTGGCTCACTGGAGGTTTCAAGAGCTGAGAGGACACTGGGGTCTTTTGCAAATCAGGCATGGCCCCGCTTCTGCACATCAAAAGTGGAAAAAATGCCCAGGCTGACTCCTGGGTTATGATCTGTGAGTTGATGTGTTAAATGAGCTCGTTGCTTTAAAGGTTATAAATGACAAGATTTTTACTATTACAAGTAATTTATAGCTATTTCCTGTTTGACATGACAGAGCCTCATGGAGAAGTCCAAATTTGTCTGCTTGACACATTGATTTTAACACTTTTCTCCTTCTCCAAATTCTAGCATGTGTTAACTACTGTTTTCGTAGGTGTCAATTTGCACCTGTGGGGTCCACCTCTCGAGGCCTCTGAGGTCCCAGCCGCTGTTCCAGTCGGCTGCCTGCATCTCAGCAGCTAATGTGGGTGATTACTGGCATATTTGCTGTAATTTATAAAAATCACAGGAAATGACATTTTTATTAGTCACTGACTCTACCATCAGCAACTGCAATGGATGTTATGCACACAAATGCATTTTAAAAATTGTTCTTCTGAAGTCTGAACCTTTGTCTGGTTTCTGATTCTGTGAAATGATCACATTTCACTTTCGCTCACTACAACTGGCTCCCTCAGGAGCTCAGAACTCAGCTGAGCGCTCAGGCCTGGGGACTGCCCTGTGGGGACAGAAGCAGGTGTTGGGATGTGCCCTCCAAGGCTGAGAGGGGATGAAGACAGGCCTGCCCTTGGTCTGAGTGGTGGCGGGGGCCAGGTAAGAGCCGGAGCCCCTGAGTGGGCTGCAGCGCACGGAGCTCTGCCTGCCGGGGTGAGCCCTGTGCACCGGCTCACGCTGTCGCTGCTGCCAGTGTGCCGGGACTGTATGTGCCATCCACACCACGGCCTGCAGAGCTCTGAGAAGGGTAGGGTGGCTGACGCTCAGGGATTTTTGTGTGAATGGGGCAGAGAGGGCAGGGAATTTGCTGTGAGCTGTTGTGGGGAGTTACGACCACAGATCCCACGAGTCAATAGCACTGTCAGGACCCAGTTTGTGGCACAAATAGTGTGCTCGGGTGTGGCTCAGTCTTCACCTTTATGGCCGGCCACCCTGTCCCTTTTCCTAATCGCAAATTGCACAGTAAGTGTCACCCTCAGATTTGGATCAGGCAGATGTGACTCCAACGTCTGCTTTCACCACGCTGCTGTGCCACATTCTTGGGGGTGACAGTAGAGCCAAAAGGAAGTGACTTCAGAGCAAAGGAGAAGCCTCACTCGGACAGGGGACAGCTGGTGGTGGTGGTGGGGGAACCATGCTTGTCCCATCCCTGATTTGTTAATAGTTCGTGTGAGACACAGTAAATGTTTTCTGTCCTCAGAACAAAGCTGAGCCGGAGGCTTCTCAGGCCCACTTTACAGAAAAGGAGACAAAGGTTCTGAGCGGCACAGCTGGGACGTCCAGACCTACATCCATGTGACTGTAAAGCTCCCGAGAGCCAGGACACTGAGGAGAGGCATGGGCAGGAGGAACCACGACTCTGTGAGGCAGCAGCCAAGTCACCTGAGGGAGAGAAACAGGGTCTGGTGATGAATCTGTGTATGGAGAGTGGCTGACAGGTGGAGGTAGCAGCTCAAGAGCAGACGAGGAAGCCCAAGGACTAACGGACTAGAGCCCAGGGTTCTGAGATGCCAACTGTGTTGAAAAGTCTTGAATGGGACAGCCTAGTGACGGGCCAGGGGCGATAACCCATGTTGTAGGTGGGATGTGGTCGATGAGAAGAAGCATTCAGAGGCAGACAGCCCTGACTCCGCCAGAGCTCTGCCCCATGCCTTGAGTGAGAGAGATTGGTAGGGCAGATGGAGAAAAAGACAGGGACGGAGAAGGGGAGAGAGAGAGTGAGAGAGAGAAGAAGGAAAACGAAGGAAGGAAGCAGAGGAAGGAAGAGAGAGAGAAACACAGACTGAAAACGAGGCGAGGGAGGGCTGGAGCTGGCGGGTGGGGACCTGCTGTCACAGGACGGCACCACACGTATCTCACGGCACAGTAACTTTTGCTTTTGCTCTTATGGCCTGTACCAAAGATCTAATTAACAAATCCTCTCCTCTTTGGAATTCAGAGTCAGAATTAACAAATGTTTCTTGAGGATCCATAGTGTACCAGTCCCTCAAGAATGTTTCCTTCTTTAGTTCTCAAAATAATCTCTCAAGTTAGATGTCATTTTCCTTTTGAAGAACCTGAAGCTCAAAGACATACAGAATTCGCCTGGGTTTCTGGAGCCACAGGTGGCACAGCCAGCATCTGACTCAGACCGTCTGCCTTCATGCTGCTGCTGTCTCTGCCGCAGCCGACCACCGCAGGGTCCACAGACAAACCCCCCCACACACACACACACAATCCCTGCTGGGCCTCACGCCTGCCAGATGCACCAGGGAATGGCCAAGTGCTGTGGGAGGCAATAAAGAGGGGTCCATGGATTACTCTGGATCTCACCTGGATCGTAAAGACAAGAGGCCGTTGCAGTTTGCCCCGTTGAGGCCCCTGGGACCTGGCTAGACAGAGGAGGTGGAACAGCGTGGACTCCAGGAGAGTTGAAATTGGGAAAACATCCAAAGACAAGTCTGATTTACTTCCTGTTAAGTCAGGTCACAGTTCAGAATGAACACCATCCTCCTGGTCCTCGCGAGCTCCAGAGCTTGAGCCAGCCTTGACTCTGCTATGGTAGAGTGAAGCGGGGTCCTCCCCTTCTTGTGGAATCTACACCTTTGACAGTTGGGCAAAGCCCAAAAGCCCCTTCTCAGAATAAAGTTTCTTAATGCGTAACACAAAATGCATAAAAGGAACCAACTGATTATTATTATTATTATTTTGTAGAGACAGAGTCTCACTTTACTGCCCTCAGTAACCTCCAACTTCTGGGCTTAGGCGATTTTCTTGCCTCAGCCTCCCGAGTAGCTGGGACTATGGGTGCCCGCCACAACGCCTGGCTATTTTTTTGTTGCAGTTTGGCTGGGGCTGGGTTTGAACCCACCACCCTCGGTAAATGGGGCAAGCACTCTACCCGCTAAGCCACAGGTGCCACCCCCGGAACCAACTGCTTATTTTGAAAACTAGTAAGTAAAGGAGAAAATCTCGCATCCACATTCTGATGATCTATACCAATTCCACTGCTGGATAACCAGTCAAGGTGACGTGCTTTTTCTTTGTATTCGTATTATAGCCATTAAATTATGAGGGATGATAGAATTAAACCATTTTGTAAGTGCCAGTTAACTCCTAGACTCACACATTGACCATGACCAGCTGCTGATAGGGACGACAGGAGAAGTGTCACCTTCCCTGTCCCCAAACACACCCTGAGGAGCACTGGGCCCCATTTCCAGCTCCCCATTTGTAGCAGATACAGGAAAGAGGGAAGGAAAAATTACTCCACGGGCATGATCCCCAACCCAGACTGCAGGACGCCACACAGGATAACTCCACGGCATGATCCCCAACCCAGACTGCGGGACGCCACACAGGATAAATAACTCTGCTATTTCAAGGAATAAATTGCAAAAGTAGAGACAGGAGAGTGGCATTTTAATTACATTCTTAAATAATCTCAACGTCTTACTAATGCCCTGTGTGTGCCCGCTACTGGGATCACATCTCTCCACTGCCAATGTCTTTTCCTGTTCTCCTTTGATTTTTGTGTGGCACTTGCTTTTTTTATCACAGCAGCTGCCAAAAACCTGGCTTCATGACAATGACAAGACTTACAGGGATTGAGCTGGTAACTCAGAATTAAACTCAGTACTCTAGTCAACAACGTGTCATCCACTGAGTCTGTCCAGCACATAATAAGAAATTACCAGATAGGCGAAGAAGCAAGAAAATGTGAGAATGAGACAAATCAGTCAACAGAAGCAGACCCAACGACGCAGATGATGGATGGTAACACAGACGCATAAACAGGTCGAAAGACTCAAAGGAAAATGTAAATGGGAGACAAATCAGTCCAAAGAAGCAGACCCAAACGACAGATGACGGACTGTAACGTAGCCGTATAAACAGGTTGAAAGACTCAAATGAAAACACATCCAAACTGTGGGACAGATGGGTACCAACAGAGAGGCAGAATGATTGAAAATGTAACACTTGAGAATTCTAGAACTGAAAAACACAATTGAAAAGAACGTATTTCCATTTTGCCTATAAACTTCCCAATCATTTATGGGAATCATTTATGGGAACCATATATTTATGTCTTGCCCATAAATATAGCACAGAATATAAAATATATTTTTCACTCACATATAAAATACAACATAAGACTAGTAGCTTTCTCACAAAAGGCCAGGAGTTTCATTAACATGCCCTGGTCCTCTTAAGGTGACTCTGTCCCTCTCGAGGGTAGCGCTGTTGCACAGAGCCCCCTGCCATGATGGACATGGCCAGTACTGCACTGTCCATTCTGGTGGCTATAGCCATGTGGTTATTTAAATTTGTTTAAACTAAAAACTCAGTTCCTCAGTAGCAGCTGCTGAATTTCAAGTGATCGTAGCAAAGCTCTAAGGTCTTGAGGAAGATGTTTATGGTTTTAAAGTCAGTTTTGCAAAAATCTAATTTTTGTATCTTGACAGAATTAACTTCTAGAGTTTGGAATAATTCAGTGACTCCATAGGAGTTGTCTATGCACGGGGGACATCCAGGCAGGAGTTTATTTCTTCATTTCATTAGTTAATATGCTAAGAAAGAAGTGAAGGCCTTGTTTGAACACAGTGGTTCTCAAAGTTTCATGTGCAAAACAGTTATTTGGAGGGTTTGTTCCCAGGAGACGTCTCTGAGACATACCCACCCTCGACTCAGGTGTAGCTAAGGTGGTGTCTCTTCTGGCTGGAACTCAAAACCCATAGTTTTCGGAAACATCCCTGATAATTCTGTTATGCAATTATATCCTAAGAAATGCTAGAAAAATATACACATATCCAAACCAAGTTTTAACATTCCTTTTCATCAGCTCCTACATGCCTCGTGTGGACAGTTATTTCATTTTTCCTTTTGTAACTTGTGTTCGATTGATCAGCTATGCTCTTTTTAAATGTAGAAAATATTTTTCCATTTTTACTTTATTCTATTAAAAGCAAATTGCATTTTTCAGATGATTCAAAATGTCATGTTGTAGTACTTTAGAGCTTTGGACACAGCAGCCTCCCTGCTTGCTGCGTGAATCTGAGGGTGGATGTCTGTGGACACAGCCTGGGAACACACTCACTCCCTGGACACCAGTAGGTTGTGAAGTGAGGATCAAGTCATAAGGCTTTCCACAGGTAAACCTGTGGTTTCTAGAGAGCTCTGGATCATTAATCCTTTTTTCCTTGCAAATAAATGATAATAAGGTTTTAATCCCAAACTCACTGAAATATGTGCTTTCCCTTTGAGGTCATAGAAACTTCCCTCACATAATAATATAAAGTAAATATAGATTGGCTTGCCAAGTTCATTTTATGAAAATCAGATTTAGAGGCATTCTAGAAGGAACCCAAAGAGGAATATTTCGTTTCAGAAATCTTGTTTGGTCTCCTTTTCAACCCTGGATTGAAGCCTGACTCTTAATCCTGCTAGAGCTGATGTATTCATTGAACCAATTTCTCACTTTCTTTTACCGCAAACTAAACATCTCTTTGCAGGAGATTATGTCTATAGAATATAATTTTAAAAGCTGTTCTAATATTATGTTAGAAAGGATTGTTCCCTCTGTTTGCTTAATTAAATTATTTGTTTTATTTTATAATCCAAACCAAATTGTTTTGTGTTGCTTTTTTATTTTTTATGTATTGACAGAAGATACGTCAGGAGATGGGGTACCCGTGCCCTTTACATGCTATGTAAAACACGTTTCAGATTATGTAGGAACTGTCTCAATAGTCCCAGGACTAACCAATATTCTGTTTCCCATATTATGTACTGGTGAGGAGAAGGGAACAGTTATATTTAAGTATAGCCATGTATGAGTGTTTTGAGAAAGCGTTTTCTTTATTTATTCTTTATCCAAATTCTAAACCTTGTGAAGTTCCAAACTATGAACTGCTTTTCCTGCATGTTTGATCCACAGATCCCTGAGCCCAGACCCTTTTTTGTGTTCACAGGCTGTGTTCAGTACATGGATTTTGGGGCACAACAGTTTCATCAGATTTTGTTTGGGGGGTCTTTGTTCCAGCTATAGCCTATTTGTCTTTGTGACAGAGAAGGGATCAGTGAATTGATACCTTCATAAATACTGCACATATTTTCGGTTTTTGAACATTTTGAATAAGGCCCATGAGTCACTTAATTGTTGTGAAGGCCCTTCCATGGCAGTTTCTAGCTATCTCTGACTAGCCACGGGGTTAAACTCCATGTTCGTGGAATAAGTGGAATAAGTGTCCTCGCTGCCTCTTATATAACTGCACAGAGGTCCCGTCACCCTCTCTGGGGACTGCGTCTCTCGTGGGACGGTCTTCTTGCCAACCTCGTCTGCTGGGTGATGGCTTTGCTGCTGCTGTCGCCACCCTTGTTGCTGGTGTTCTGTCATTGAACGTTCTTCTTTCCAAGAACCCAAAGCTTTGTCCTTTGCAGAAACACTTCGTTTTGAGGCTCTGTTTTGGCCGCAGTGCTCTTCTTCTCGCTGTGCTCAGGGGTGGGAGGCTCCATCACCTTTGTGGAGTTACACCCTCTCCCTCCCCCAATGCCAAAGGATTACGGTTTTCTCAAGTTCAAAGGGTAAAGATGGGGTCGCAGGTCGCATTAAACCACAATTCCAAATTCAGAACAATTGCAACCAGCATGGAGATGGTTCATCTTTGGAATTAAGAACCCCACCAAGCAGGTGCTTTACGGCGAGTACTGAAGCTGAAAATTTCAGCTTCAGCTGAGTATTTCAGCCTGAAGCTGAAAATCCAGAGGTGGAGATGAGCAGGAGACCCGGATGCCTTTCCACCCACAGGACCTGAGATGCACCTCCCGCCAGCTCAGGAAGGGGGTTTCCCTGGTGTGTCCTGGCTTTGCAGAGTTCTATTCCTTCCTCTAAACCAATGATTTTCAACTGGTATGCCACGGCCGATCATTAATTATATTATTTTCAAAAGAAGTTCTAAGCAAAGTAAGTAAATATTTTCTTTTGATCAGTGCAATTTGTGTGCCAAAGAAGTTTACCTATAGGTTCAAGAGTGTCGTGAGATAAAAAAGGTTGAGAAACCCTGCTCTAGACTCTGCGTGTGCCCATTCTCCTGTGCACCACGCTCAGTGCCCTGTGAGGGGTGAAACTCCACATTTGGAGAAGAGCTTGAGGAACTCAGGCTGGCTCTGGTTTTCTACCCAGACTCAAGGATGTAGGGACACCATGGGAAAAGAGAGTATTTTGTGAGACAATGCAGTAAATGTCCCAGACCTATGAAAAGAAAAGAAAAATGCCAATATGATTAGCAAAGCAAAACCTTCAAAGCTAAACCAGCGAAGCAAAGCCTCCCGAGATAGTCTCTAGACAGCCACTGAGGCTGAGCCACCATCCACTGAAAGCCATTAGGTATGATGGCAGCTGCCTGGTTCTCCTAAAGTCGGTGGTTTCAACACATACATTTATTGTTTTTCCTTCTTATGACTCCACTAACATGAGAATTAAGTAACACAATAAACAAGAGGAAACGGCAGTGGCCTATGAACAGCAATAAGGTTTTTGGAGATGAGAAATAAGAGTTGAGTAGGCAGACTCAAAGAAGCCACAACCCAGGCTGGGTGCAGCAGCTCACACCTGCAATTCAGCTTTGCGGGAGGCTGAGATGGGAGGATCTTTTGAAGCCAGGCGTTGAAGACCAACCTGGGCAACATAGTGAGACCCCATCAGTACAAAATTTGAAGGACCTGGTGGTGTGCACCTGTAGGCCCAGCTACCCAGGAGTCTGAGGTGGGAGAATTCCTTGAGCCCAGGACTTCGAGGCTGCAGTGGTCTGTGATGATGTCACTGTCTGCAGCCTGAGTAACAGAGCGAGCCTATCTCTGAAAAGGGAGAAAAAGCCAAAAACCAGAGCCTAAAGGGTGTGGCATCATAAGACACAAGCTAACTTTTACTATAGAAGCAGGGATGTCCCAGATGAAGTTCCAGTTTCTGAAATGATTGGGCTGAGCAGGGATGGATTGAATCTGGGCACGAAGACTTTAGATCCAGAACCCCCACCTCCTGCACCCAGGGGGCCACACGGCCCCTGCCCCAGTACAGCACGTTCATTTATGGAAAACTGAACCAAAGAGACACCAGACGAAGAGACAGCAAGCAGTGCAGAGAGCAGGGGGAGAGCAGGGGGAGAGCAGGGGGAGACAGAGCAGCTCAGGAAATTGATGTACTGAGTCGCGAGTTCCAAGAATGCCGTGGACAGTTGTACAGCTCTTCTCTAGAGAAACAAAAGGATTCAAAAAGAAGAGGGAGAGAGAGAGAGAGAGAGAGAGAGAGAGAGAGAGAGAGAGAGAGAGAGACAAAGTTATAATCTGAATTAAAAAAAAAATAACAAAGCTAGATAACTGACATTTGAACATTCTTGCAATGAAACATTCAAGTTTCAGGCTACAGGGAAGCCTGTCAGCTGTCAGCCCCTCCCCAAGCTTTGGAGTCGTCTTCTGATGTCTCACTCAGAAATACTAACAAACAGGAAAAAATAACTAGGCATCTGTGGAGAGCCCCCCATGTGAGGCTGGGTCCAAAACTAACAGGCAAAGGCCTGGGGAAGGCCAAAGCATCAAACAAGCAGGACGTGTTTTTGAAAAAAAAGAAAACTTAGAAGGATACTTAGTTCATAAAATGAAATTAGCTTAATATTGAAAACAAAAAGACATAAAAAAAAAACACAGACAACAAAGTAAGTCCTGGGATGTAAGAATGTGATTGCTGAACAAAAAGGTCTATACAATAAATGAAAGAGAAATGTGAGAAACTTTTAGAAATACTTTAAGGAAACAGAACCTAAAGAGATAGCGAAAGAGAAAAGAAAAAGAAAAAAGATATGAAAAATCAGAGGATGATGCAGAAGTTGTGATCTCGAATTAACAGGAATTCCAGGGAGAACAGAGAACAGTAGTGAGAAGGAAATTTTAAAGAAACCATTCATGGAATTCCCCAGAATTAAAGGATATGGTTCTGGGATTAAAGCGTACACCAAATTTCCAGCATAATAATTGCAAAAAGATGTACAGCATGGGCAGCACCTGTGGCTCAAAGGGGTAGGGCGCTGACCCCATATGCCAGATGTGGCAGGTTCAAACCCTGCCCCGGCTAAAAAAACAAGATGTACAGCAATGCATGTTACCTTGCTGTTTAAAAAACCAACAACAGGCAGAAATAGACAAAGTTTAAAATAGCTTTTACAGAAAAGACTATACATCAAAAAATTTTTTTGAATTTTGGTTTTTTTTTTTGCAGTTTTTGGTTGGGGCTGGGTTTGAACCTGCCATCTCCAGTATATGGGGCCGGAACCCTACTCCTTTGAGCCACAGGCACCGCCCCTACACATCAAATTTTTTAAGAAGGAAACTAAACAAAAGAGAGCTCACCTATAAAGGCTCAGCAAGCATGAGAGCATGGACTACGGCCAGCTGACATTACACTTAATGGGGAGCTACTGAACACTCCCCCAAGATCAGGAACAGGAGAGAATGTCAGTCTCTCCAACACTGTAATGGAGGGACTAGCCAGTGCAATAAGAGAAGAATATATTAATTTAGAAATTTTAATATAATTTTTTATAAAATTGTTTTTATAAATTTAATATAAAACTTTAATTTCTTCCTTTCTAACATAGAAAGGAAGAATGAAAAGGTCTTTATTTGTAGATGTCAGAATTGTCTATGTCAAAATCTAAAACTAAAATAGTTTGGAATGAGTATGACAAAAAAATGTATAAGATCTATGCACCAAAAATTACAAAGTGTTACTAAGTGAAATTAAGGAAGACCTGAATAAGTAGAGATAATATAACATGTTGATGGGTCGGGAAGACTCAATATTGTTAAGCTATCCAAATTCATCTATAGATTCCATGAAATTTCAATTAAAACTGCAGAAGCCTTTTGGTGTTTTTTTTTTTTTTAGAAGTAACAAGCCTATAAAAAATTATATAAAAATGCAAAAGACATAAAAGAGCCAAAACAGGCTCTCTGGTTCTCCCGTTCGTCAGACAGCCGCTTCTTCTAGTGCAGCGCCAGCCACATCCCTGAGGCACCATGGTGAAAGCGAAGGTCGGAATAAACGGATTTGGTCGTATTGGGCGCCTGGTCGTCAGGGCTGCTTTTAACTCTGGCAAAG
>CAUYRH010135907.1:0-23695 GCA_963574655.1 Perodicticus potto | reverse complement strand
GCCTTTGCAGTATCCCAGAGGTTCATTATCGTTTTGTTCCAAAAATTTCGTAATTTCCTTCTTAATCTCATCAATGACCCATCTATCATTCAGCATAAGGTTATTTAGCTTCCATGTTTTTGTATGAGTATGCAGATTCCTGTTGTTACTGAGTTCTACTTTTATTCCATGGTGGTCCGAGAAGATGCAAGGAATAATTTCTATTCTTTTGAATTTGCTGAGGTTATACTTGTGATCTGAGATATGATCAATTTTGGAGGATGTTCCATGGGCTAATGAGGAGAATGTGTATTCAGTTTTGTTAGGATGAAATGTTCTATAGTTGTCTGTGAAATCCAAATATTGAATGGTTAAGTTTCATGAAATTAGAGATTTTACTCTTTATTTCCTGGTTAGGTTAGCCAAAGGTTTATTTTATTGACCTTTTCAACAAACCAACTTTTTGATTAATTGATCTGTTGTATAATTCTTTTCTTTTCAATTTAATTTAATTCTGTTCTAATTTTGGTTATTTCTAATTATTCCAAGGAATAATTTCCATTCTTTTTAATTTGGTGAGGTTAGACTTGTGATCTAAGATGTGATTGATTTTGGAGTATGTTCCATGGGCTGATGAGAAGAATGTGTATCTGAATTTCAGAATCTCTTGGCATGTCTGGAAAGGTCTCTTTCATAATGTCATGAAGAATATCCCCTGTGCCTCAGTTTTATTAGGATGAAATGTTTTGCAGATGTCTGTTAAATCCAAATGTTGAATGGATAAGTTCAAATCTAAGGTTTCCTTACTTAGCTTCTAATTGGAGGATCTATCCAACACTGTTAAAGGGCTGTTAAAATCTCCAACTACTATGGAGCTGGGGGAAAGTCTGTTTAGAGTTTCTCTTATAAAGTGACATGCATTTTGGTTGGGTGCCTAAATGTTAATAACTGAAATCCCATCATACTGAGTATTGCCCTTAACAAATATGAAGTGTCCATTCTTATCTTTCCTTACTTTTGTTGGTTTAAAGCCTATTGTATCTGTGAATAAAATTGCAGCACCTGCTTTTTTCTCTTTCCATTTGCCCAGAATATAGATGACCATCCCTTCACCCTGAGTTGGTATTTATCTTTTAAGGTAAGATGAGTTTCTGGTATGTAACAGATATCTGGCCTAAGTTTTTGTATCTGGTCAGCCAGCCTGTGCCTCTTTAGAGGACAAGTTAAGTCATTTGCATTAATTGAAAATATTGATAGGCCTGGGAAAATTTTCAGAATGGAGTTTATTGAGAGACCAGTGGACATTTTTAATCCTGTCACCATTGTGGGAGATGGAATTTAATCAAAAGTTTCAAAGTGAGTTTACTTTTGTGGTGGAGAATTGTGGTGGTCATTATGGAGGATAGGTCTGAGGATATCCTGGAGAGATGGTTTAATTATGGCAAATTTCTTCAACATGTGAATGTCATTGAAGTATTTAATTTCTTCATCATAATTGAACCTCAGTTTAGATGGATATAGGATCCTGGGTTGAAAGTTATTTTGTTTTATGAGATTAAAAGTCGATGACCACCCTCTTCTAGTTTGAAAGGTTTCAGCGGAGAGATCTGTAGACATTCTCATATTCTTCCCCTTGTATGTTATGATTTGTTTATGTCTGGCTGCTTTCAGAATTTTCTCCTTCATATTCACTTTGGGGAAGTTAATTATGACATGCCTGGAGGATGTCTTATTCGGGTTCAGTTGTGTTTGGGATCTGAAACTGTCTGGTATCTGAATTTCAGAATCTCTTGGCATGTCTGGAAAGGTCTCTTTCATAATCTCATGAAGAAGAGGCTCCATGCCTTCCAAAGCTACTTCTTCACCTTCAGGGTTCCCTATAAGGTGAATATTGGTTTTCTTCTAATTATCCCAGAGCTTCCTGAGACAGTGATCCATTTTTCCTCTCCATTTCTCTTCTCTTTGAGCATTTGAGAGCTTTCAAAAGCTTTGTCTTCAATGTTGGAGTTCCTTTCTTCTGCCTGCTCCATTCTGTTAATGAGGGATTCTACTGTATTTCTCATATCTTGGAGGGTTGTAATTTCTTTTCTCAATGTGTCTAAATCTTTGATGATTTTGTCTTTGAATTCGTTGAATTCTTCAGACATCTTTTGAATTATTCTTACAATTTCTAACTCCAACTTTCCTTTCATTCTGTTGATCTTATTTGGCATCCAAATTCTAAATTTTATTTCTGACATCTTAGCCATCTGTTTGTGAATGGGATCTTTTGATTTGGCTGTTTTGTCATTCCTTGCAAGGGTGTGTGTGTGTGTGGAACTGTTCTGATTATTCATGTTGCCAGAGTTTTTCCACTGATTTTGCCCCATTATTGTTTTTCACTGTTTAGCTTGATGAGCAGGTAAGGTAAAATTGGATTAGAGACTTCTGGTTGTGGTTGACCAGCCCTTCACTAAGGAACTGGGGCTGGTGACTGCAGCTTTTCCTCTACAATTTTGCAAAGGACCTGTAGAGTACTACAGTCTGTGACTCTAAAGGCCTGATTGGTGTAATGGGGGTAGGTGGCTCTGTCTTATATTCAGCTGATCTCTGTCCAATCCTAGTGAATTAGTGACTCTGGGTTGCAGTCTCAGCTTTGGAGAAATACAAGCAACTAGGGCCTCCCGTCCCCCACTGTTATTACCTGGAAGAGGATAATCAAAACTTCCCACTACAACAAAACCAGGGTATCACCTTGGAAGGTCCTTGGGTGATTTGTCTAGTTCAAGAGTTCCAAACCAATTGTACAAACAGCACCCAGTCTTTAGCAGGAGAGTTCAAAATGTCTCTAGCAGCTAGATATTAGGTGTCTACTGGTAGCTTGAATGTGGCTTGAGCACCTCTGGTGCTCCAAGGAGTCAGACAGCCTGTCTAGTGGAAGGTTTGGAGTGAGGGGGGTGACGCCTCTTTCCCCACCTTGCTTACCCTTCTCCACCAGACTCTATTAACCCCAGTCTCTGGTAGCCCCACCAGCAGTCTCTGTTAACCCAGTCTCTGTGGCCCAGTTCTGTCCAGTAAGCAAACTTGCCAGGACTATGTTCCTGCCAGAATCAAAGTAGGGTCACTGCCTCCTCCTCGTGGTTACCACCCTCTGCCACCATCCAGCAGGAGAAGCTGAAGCCTGCTTGCCTCAGGTGCTCAATGGCAGATGGAGAAAATTCCACCTGAGCTCAATCTAAACCTGAGGATATCCTGACAGTAAAAGAATTTCTCCCTCAGCCACCACACCTTTGTTGTAGCTGTTCTGTAACTTTGGTACCCCTATAGGGTGAGGTCTATTTCCCTCTGGCAGGCCACAGAGTTGGGGTGATGACTCTCCCAGATTAGAGTCCAGCCAGATCACTCTATTAATGCTGGTGTTGGGTGAGAGGTGTCCCCACTTGGATCTGTGCACCTCAGTAGCTTCCGGTCTCCACCTGCAGTGCAGATACCCAAGCCTCCATCCACTGTTGACACTTTCTCAGGGCCAGGTCAGTCACCTTTCCCTCTATATCTTTCTGTACTGTTACTGGATTCACAGATATAGCACAGCTGTATTGCCTCCATGTCTGCAATGCCCAGTCCTAGCCAAGAAGTGCAGACATTCTGGTCTCTGCAGGGGCTGGACTTCTAGACTGCTACACCAGGGGGGCAAGGGTAAACTGGAAGTTCAAAGTGGCAAGAAAAATATTTGTTTAAACTTCCTGCCAGACAAGGGAATTCCTGGGCTCATAGCAGGGGCTCTTTGGAGAAGGAGTCCCAACTTCCAGCAATTCCCCCCGGTGGGGTGAGGGAGGAGAGCCTCAGTTCATCACTCATAAGTAAAGATCCCACAGCAAGCAAGCAACTCTCTTGGGGGAGGGGATAGACACACGTCCTCTTGGGGATGAGATCTGTACCTGAAATTTGTTTCCTTGAATTTGAACCTTGCCTCGGCAGGGAAGATATGCAGTTATCGAACTCTTCTCTCAGCTCGGCTCCCCTCCTTCAGCTTTGTTGGGTTCTTTCTGGCCATTATCTCTCCCTCTGGATTGGAGCTTCTGTTGAAAGCTGGCTCCAGTCAACCGTCATTCCCTATTCCCCCTTGTTCTTGTTGAATGTGTAAATGGCAATTAGGGAAAGTAGCCAACCTGAAGAGTTAGCAAAATACAAAACTCATTGAAACCAAATGAGCAAATAAACAGACAAAAAGGCTACCAGACACACAAGTACACAAATACACGGAAAATCAGAAACAACTGGACATACAGACAAAAAACAACTACAATAGAAATGATGATAATAAAATGAATAAATAAAAAATAAAAAATAAAATAAAATAAGATAAATAAAAATAAAAACTCTAAAAGTCTAATGCAAGCACTCTCAGCAACCCTAAGATGGGAAGAAGAGGAAGAGAAGAAAAATAATAACAATATATATATTATTTATAAAAGAAAAAAAATTTAAAAATTAGAAGAAGATTAATAATAACTCCAATAGGAAGAGGATGAAAAAAGGGAAGAAGAACAAAATAAAAAAGAAAAAAAGGCACCAACCACCAAAATATTATTTTCATATATATATGTAAAAATAATACAACTATAGGAAGGATGTAGATGTCAACTTTAATAGGAATATTTTTATATTACAATATACTTCCTGGACACCAGGTGGCGCTGTGAGTGGGTCCCAGGCTTATACCTAGTTTAGGTTTTACTTTGTTACCATGATTACCCATGTATCTGGCCCGTAGAAGGAGGTGCCTTTCCATTGCCATTTCTGAAATTTCAAAATATGTCTGTTTTCCCACTGGCTGCCCAACCTCAACTGACCTGTTCCAGATGGCACCCCTATGTGACCGCCAGATTCAGTGCAGGAGACCACACTGCACCAGTTTCTCCATTCCATGCCTAGTTTCCCCACAAACTGGGAATTGCAGTCTTCCATGGGGGAAGGGCAGTTTGCCACTGGTGCCCACTGTTTCAGCAGTAGCACCAAGATTTTTCTGTCAGTGTCCGCAGCTCAAGATTATACTTTTGAGTCTTGCAATCTGCCTGATCACTGAACACCCTGAACTGCCAGTCTACACTAATATTCCCTGCCAGGAATGATAAAGTACATTCATTTAAACCTGCTGTTCTGGAAAAAAATTGCACATGGCGGTCACCATTTCCAAATGTGTCTGTTCCTGGGTGGGATCCTTTCCCCTTAATTTTCTATCAGGCTGTCTAGCCTCCTGCCACTCCGAACAGCACCCCTTTCTGGTTGTGAAATTCTGCTCAGGAGTCCATACTTCACCGATTTTTCCACAAAACATCTACTTTCCCCACAAACTTGGACTTGCAGTCCTCCATGGGGGAGGGGATGGTTGTTGCTACTGCTGTTGCTCCTTCAACAGTGGCATGAAAATTTCTCTAGAAGATTCCATGGATCCATATTTCATTTTAAGTTTAGCAATCCAGCATCTCATTGTACAGCCCTAGCTGCCTGTCCACACCAAGACTCCATGTGGGGAAGATCCTGAAGATTTGGGAGAGTTGCGCTAGACATCCATCCAATTTGCCATCATTCTATACCAATTTTTTTAAGTGTTCTGATCATGAAGGGATGCTGGAAATTATTAAAAGCTTTTTCTGCATCAATTGAGAGAATCATATGGTCTTTGTTTTTTAATTTGTTTATATGCTGAATTATATTTATAGATTTACGTATATTGAGCCAGCCTTGAGACCCTGGGATAAAACCTACTTGGTCATGGTGAATAATTGATTTTATGTGTTTCTGGATTCTGTTTGTTAGAATCTTTTATTCTGTTTTTTTTTTTTATTATTAAGACATTTGTACATAGATCACACATACTTTTATGCCATTATGGGACTCGATGTGTTGATTGTTTGTACAAATTGAAGTGCTTACATGCTACTAATCAACATAGCTTTCACCTCATTGACCCAATTACAGCATTAAGACATTTGTGTTCTACACCTGATAGATCCAACTTGTACTTGCAATATGCTCCATAGGTGTGGACCCCTACTCATCCTCCCTCTATTAACCCACTCCTCTCCCTTCCCCTCTCGCTCCTCTTCCCTCCTTTATCGTAGGCTATAGTTTTATTTCATTTTTCATATGCAAGTGTGAGTGATTATAAATTGGTGTCACAGTAGTACTGAGTACATTGGATAATTTTCTTCCATTCCTGAGAAACTTTACTAAGAAGAATATTTTGCAGCCCCACCCATGTAAACATAAAAGAGGTAGTCTCCATTTTTAAAAAATGCTGCATAGTATTCCATGGTATACATATACCACAATTTATTAATCCATTCATGGTTTGATGGGCACTTGGGCTTCTTCCATGACTTAGCAATTATGAATTGAGCTGCAATACAGTCTGAAGCTGAGGAAACCTACTTGGTGTGGTGGGGTTAGGTGGCTCTGTGTTGAATTCAGCTGGTTCTTGTCTGATCCTAGTGGATCAGTGAATTAAATACTTTAATGACATTCACATGTTGAAGAAATTTGCCATAACTAAACCATCTCTCCAGGATATTCTGGTGAAGTCTCAGGTATGGAGAAATACAAGTAGCTAAGACACCCCACCCTGCATGGACAACAACTGGAAGAGGGTAATCAACCTTTCCCATTACTATACAACCAGGGTACCACCTGAGAGGGTCCTTGGGTGATTGGCTCAGGTTAGGAGTTCTAAACCAATTGACCCAGTGAGTACGAACTCACAAGTGGGAGAGTTCTAAAGATCTCCAGAACTAGATGGCAGAGGGCTACTGGCTGCTCAGATTTGACTCACTCCAGTGTTCTGTGGTATCAGAAAGGCCTGCCTGGTATCAGAGTTGGATCAGGGGGCTGAGTTTCTTTCTCCACTTTATTCCTTTTTCATGCCCAGTAACTGGTGACCCCACAGGGCTGTGGTTCTGCTCCCTCCAATAAGCAGATGTGCCAGGGCTTAGCGCCTGTCAGATTAAAGGAAAGTTGATGTCCCTGTGGCCTGGCCACTACCTTCTGCTACTAGCTGGCTGGGGGACCTAAGGCCTGCCTGCCTCAGGTACTCAATAGCCACTGGCGAGTTTTCCACGTGGACTCAGTCTAATCCTGAGGGTAACAAGTCAGTGAATGCTTTTCTCCCTCAACCACCGCGCCTTTGACCCTGCCACTCTGCAGCACCAGTATCCCTGTAGAGTGAGTTCTGGTTTCCTCTGGTGGTTGTCAGAGTTGGAGAGGTGTCTCTCCAAGATTAGACCCTGGAAGGATCACTCTATTTTTGCTGGATCTTTGTAGGAAGTGACCCTCTATAGCTTCCCTGCCACTGCCGAAGCCAGGGTGCTCTGGCTGTGGGAACAGCTCCAGAGTATGGAGCACACGGTTCCAGCAGCAGGGTGGGGGATGCTGCACAAGTTTCTGGAAGTGCTTGGCACCCGGTGACTTTGGCAAGGAGAGCGCTTGGCTCTAGCAGTCTCTGGCCAGGTGAGGGGCACAGCACAGAGGTAGGGAGGACGCTGAAGGGAGGGCATGGGATATGTGGCTCCAGAGGTCTCTGGCCGGGAGGTGGGGAGGAGCTCAGCACAAAGGCAGGGAGGGCGCTGGAGGCAGGGCACAGGATGTGCAGCTCCAGCAGTCTCTGGCCGGGCAGGGGGCGGGGAGCTTGGTCTGGCAGACAGGGAGTGGGGGGCTGCTGCTCAAGAGTCTCCTCCCACAGTCTCAGCAGGGATTAAGATTCTGTTTCCTCAGGTAAGGGGTGAAGGGTGGACTGGAAGTTCAGAAAGGCAGGGAAAACTTTAGTTCAATTTTTCAGCCTAGCAAGAATGTCACAGCAGGGTCCCTCTGAGGAAGTAGTCCATACTTCCTGCAGCAGTCACCCGTGGGGTGAGACAAGAGGTCCTCACTTCACTGCTCACCTGTAGAAAACCTACAGGAGCTAGTGAAGAGAAAAGGGAAAGAAAAGAAAACAGCTTTCTTAGGGGTGGGGATGGACACTTTTCCTTTCACATGAATTTTGTATCTGATGCTTGCTTTCTTGGAGTCACAGCTTGTGTCAGCAGAGGTGACCTGCAGTTATGACTTCTTTCTCATCTGGGATCCCAGTCTTCAGCTTAACTGGGTACTTTCTAGAAGTTATCCTTCCATCTGGACAGGAGCTTCTGTCGGAAGCTGCCTCCAGTCAGCCATCTTGCCCCTCCCCCAAGACTTTTTTTTTACCACCTTCCCAGCGTCCCACTCAACACTAGGCCATAGACTTCCTAGGGCCCTTTCCGTTGGTTCCCTTCCTTTAGGCTAAAAATTACTAAGGTTTCCTTTATTTAAAGCATCTCCTGTCCATTCCAATTGCTCTGGTGGCTCCATGTTCTCGTATTAAGGAACCCTATGTTTGTTAGAATCTTGTTGAATATTTTTGCATCAATATTCATTAGTGATATTGGTCTATAATTTTCTTTTCTGGTTGGGTCTTTTCCTGGTTTGAGGATCAAGGTGATGTTTGCTCCATAGAATGTGTTGGGCAGTATTCTTTCTTTTTCTGTATTTTGGAAACAGTTGAGTAATATAGATACTAGTTCCTCTTTAAAAATTTGGTAGAATTCGGACTGAAGCCATTTCGTCCCAGACTTTTCTTTTTAGGGAGATTTTGTATAGTTGATGCTATTTAAGAACTTGATATAGGCCTGTTCAACATTTCTACTTGATTCTGGCTAAGTCTTGGAAGGTGGCGTGCTTCCAAGTATTGGTCAATTTTCTTCTTATTTTCATATTTCTGAGAATAAAGTTTCTTATAATATCCATTAAGGATTTTTTGAATTTCTGAGGGGTCTGTTGTTATTTCGTCTTTACCATTTTTGATTGATGAAATTAGAGATTTTACTCTTTTTTTCCTGATTAGGTTTATCTATTTTATTGACCTTTTAAATAAACCAACTTTTTTATTTACTGATTTGTTGTTTACTTCTTCTTCTTCTTTTTTTTTTTTTTGGAGGGATGGTGCAACAATGCTTTATTCAGTTCACACATGGCTGGTGAGCTACATAGCATGGGAGGTTCACCCTTATCTAGCTCCTGGCAGCTGGACAGCTGAGCTACAAACATTGTCCACAATCTGTGTTCTGCCGATGTTGCTGCCACCCAGCCCCTCTGATCAATGACGTAGAGTCTCACCGCAGATGGAATGATTGATGGCTGAAGCTCGCTCTGGCATTCAGTGGCTGTTGTTTACTTCTTTTGTTTCCAATTTCATTTAATTATGCTCTAATTTTGGTTATTTCTTTTCTTCTGCTGGGCTTGGGATTGGAACATTCTTCCTTTTCCAGTTGCTTGAGATGTCCCATTAAATTGTTAACTTCCTCTCTTTCTGTTGTCTTGAGGAAGGCTTGCAGTTCTATAAATTTCCCTCTTAAGTTTGCCATTGCAGTATCCCAGAGATTCTGATAATTCATGTCTTCATTATCGTTTTTTTCCAAAAATTTGGTAATTTCCTTCTTAATCTTGTCTATGACCCATCTATCATTCAGTATAAGGTTATTTAGCTTCCACGTATTTGTATGACTATGCAGATTCCTGTTGTTACTGAGTTCAACTTTTATTCCATGATGGTCCAAGAAGATGCAAGGAATAATTTCTATTCTTCTAAATTTGCTGACGTTAGCCTTGTGATCTAAGATGTGATCGATTTTGAAGTATGTTCCATGGGTTGATGAGAAGAATGTGTATTCTGTTTTGTTAGGGTGAAATGTTCTGTAAGATGTCTCTTAAATCCAAATGTTGAATGCTTAAGTTTAAATCTAATATTTCTTTGCTTAGCTTCTTAATGGAGGATCTACTCAATACTGCCAAAGGAGGGTTAAAATCTCCAACTACTATTAAGCTGGAGGAAATCAAGTTACTCATGTCTGTCAGAGTTTCTCTTATAAATTAAGGTGCATTCTGGTTGGGTGCATAAATATTAATAATTGAAATCTCATCATATTTAGCATTACCCTTAACAAATATGAAGTGTCCATCTTTATCCTTCCTTATTTTTGTTGTTTTAAAACCTATTATATCAGCAAATAAAATTGCAACACCTGCTTTTTCCTGCTTTCCATTTGCCTGGAATATAAATGACCTTCCTTTCACCCTGAGTCTGTATTTATCTTTTATGGTAAGAGGAGATTTTTGTGTCCAGTCAGCCAAACTGTGCCTCTTTAGAGGATAATTTAAGCCATTCACATTAATTGAGAATATTGATAAGCCTGGTAGAATTTTGGGTACAGAGTTTTTCAAAAGTCCAGTGGGCATTTTTAATCCTTTCACTGCTGTGGAAGTTGGAATTTGATCAAAAGTTTCTGAGTGGCTCGGCACCTATGGCTCAACAGGCTAAGGTGCCAGCCACATACACCTGAGCTGGCAGGTTCGAATCCAGCCTGGGCCTGCCAAACAACAATGGAGGCAGCAATCAGAAAAAAAAAAAATGGCCGGGCATTGTGCTGGGAGCCTGTAGTCCCAGCTACTTGGGAGGTGGAGGCAGGAGACTCGCTTGAGCCCAGGAATTGGAGGTTGCCGTGAGCTGTGATGCCAGAGCACTCTATCCAGGGTGACAGCTTGAGGCTCTGTCTCAAAAAAAAAAAAAAAAGTTTCTGAGTGAGTTTACTTTTGTGGTGGAGGATTGCACTGATCATTATGGAAGATAAGTCTGAGAATACCCTGGAGAGCTGGTTTAGTTATGGGAAATATCTTCAACATGTGAATGTCATTAAAGTATTTAGTTTCTCCATCATAATTGAAACTCAGTTTCAATGGATACAGGATCCTGGGTGGAAAGTTCTTTTGTTTTAGGAGATTAAAAGTTGATGATCACCCTCTTCTAGTTTGAAAGGTTTCAGCAGAGCGATCTTCAGTTATTCTAATATTCTTCCCCTTGTAGTTTATGGGTTTTTTTTTTTTTTTTTTTTACGTCTGGCTGCTTTTAGAGTTTTCTCCTTCATATTAACTTTAGTGAAGTTAATTATGATGTGCCTGGAGGATGTCTTATTCAGGTTGAGATGTGCTGGGTTTCTGAAACTGTCTGCTATCTGAATTTGAGAATCTCATGGCGTGTCTGGAAAATTCTCTTTCATAATCTCATGAAGAGCCTCTGAGCCTTACAAAGCCACTTTGTCGCCTTCAGGGATGCCTAGGAGGTTAATATTGGTTTTCTTCAAATTATCCCAGAACTCTCTATTGTTCTCCATTTCTCTTCCTGTTTGGGAGTTTGGAAGCATTTGAAAGCTTTGTCCTCAAAGTCAGAAATCTTTTCTTCTGCTTGCTCTATTCTGTTGCTGAGGATTCTATTGTATTTCTCGGATCTTTGAGGGCTGCAAATTCCTGTCTCAATGTGTCAAAAGCTTTGGCGATTTTTGTCTTTGAATTCTGAGACAACTTTTGAAACGCTCCTTGAACTTCTAATTCCAAATTTACCTCTATTCTATTGATATTTTGGGGGATCCAAATTCTGAATTCGATTTCCGACATCTCAGTCATCTGTTTATGAATCAGATCTTCAGTTGTGTCAGCTAAATTGTTCCTTTGGGGGGTTGATATACTCTGGTTATTCATGTTACCAGGGTTTTTCTGCTGATTCTGCCCCATGATCATTTTAGACCATTTGGGTAGAAGAGCAGATAAGGAGAAGTTGGATTGGGGGCCCCATGTGTAGTGATTGGCCTGTCCTTTGCCCAAAAGCTGGGACTGGTGTCTGTATATTTTCACCTAGAGCTTTTCCAAGGACCCCCTACAGTGCTATGGCCTGAGAAACTGGGGACTTGCTTGCTGTGGTGTGGCTAAGTGGCTCTGTCTTCTTTTCAGCTGATCTCTGTCCTATCCTAGTGAATCAGTTACTCTGGGTTGAAGTCTCAGCTGTGGTGAAATACCAGCAATTAAGTCACCCTGCCCCCAACAGGCAACAATTGGAAAAGTAAAATCAAACCTTCCCACAACCACACACCCAGGTACCACTTTGGATAGTCCTTGGGTGTTTGGCCCAGTTCAAGAGGTCCAAATAAATTGTCCCAGTCAGCACTGGTCTCAGGTGGGAGAGTTTAAAAGGTTTCCAGCAACTAGATAGGAGGGGTCTGCTGGCAGCTCAGATATAACTTGCTCTGGTGCTCCATAAGTTCAGAAGGACCCACCCAGCAAATAAATTAGTCTGGGAAGTTTGATGCCTCCTTGCTCACCTTGCACTTCTGTCACACCCAGTCACTGGTAACACTGTATGGCTGTGATCCAGTTCCCTCCAATGAGCAGATGCTCCAGGGGTTTGCACCTGCCTGAGTCACAGGGAGATCTATGTCTTCTCAGGCAAGCCACCACTCTCTGCCACTACACGGCAGAGGGAGGTGAGGCCTGATAACCTTGGGTGCTTCATTGGGCCTGGGGTGAATGAGCCCTGCTCCTGATTGATGTTGCAGACAGAATAGAACAACTTCGCAGAATTTGTTTCTGTCCTGGCTATATTCCCCTGAAGATCAGACACAGTTTGAGCAACTCAGCCTTGTGTGTGCCCCTGCCCAAACTCGGGTGCAGTTTGTGTTAGGGTGGAAGCCATCAGATCTCACACTTAGCTGTCAGTTCCAGCCTTGTCCTGACCACCTTTGTCTCAACTATGATCCTTTGAGGGCTGGGTGTGTCCGAGGCTCAGTGAAGCAGTCCTCTGGGTCAGCCCAGCCCTGGGAGTCTGTTGTCTCTGCACATGCATATTCTAGTCCCCGTGATCCGCCTATGGTGGTACCACATCAGGCATAGTCTTTATTTACAGGGCCTGAGTTTCCATCCCATATCTGTTCAACCAGTGGCTGCCACCGGAGAAAATGCCCAGCTCCCTGTGGTTGCCCAGAGAGACTGGGAGTGTCCTTCCAAAATATCCCCAGGGTTGTGAGCCCTATTGTTCCTGATGCTGTGGCTGCTATTCTGTGCCTTGGGGCACCGCCTCTCCTGTACAGTTCCCTCTCAGTTGACCGTCCTCTCCTTTCTCCTGTGCCAGAGAATCAGCACAGATTAGCAACAGCCCATGCCCCGTCCATACCCCTCGAGAAAATGCCCAAGTATCTAGAATCCATGTGGGACAGGATTCTAGACCTCAGAGTGAGAGTGGAGGGGAGTGCTGGGAGTTCAGAAGTGCAGGTAGAGAATATATACAGTTTTATAGTTTTATGGTTAGCAAGAGACTGCCTTGGCACCCTAGAAGGGGAAGGAGGTCCAGTTTTTAGGGGGTCTCTCCTGTGGGATAAAATGGGAGGATATTTGAACTCTGCTTGCTTGTTTGTATGGAGTATTCTGCGAGCAGTTCTCATGGGGGAGGGGACTCACATCCTCTTGGCAATGGATTTTGTACCTTTTGTTTGTATCCTTGGGTTTGCAGCTCACTTCAGCAGGGTTGATGTGCATTGTTCACCCTTCTCTCCTGGCTCAGATCCAAACCATTGGTTTTCTTGCTAAACTATTGTCTTTTAACTCTCCTTCTGGACAGGATCCTTTATGGAAAGCTGGCTCCAGTCGGCCATCTTACCTCTGCCCCACCCCCAGTTCTGGTTTTTTTTTCTTGACCAATCTGTTGTTTCTTTTATCTAGTCTGTATTATGGGAGGTCAGGCTTCAATCCCAAATGATACCCTATGGTGTGTATCCTATCTGATTGATTTCCAGTATGGGTACCCACCTATAACTAAAAAGGCAATGGAATTTTACTATAATATGACCTGGCTGATATATCATCTTGCATCTGGAGAAAAAGAACCTTTGAATGGATCCTTGAATTATTATAATGATGTTACATTGCTTAAAATAACAAGTCTGGTTAAAATACTTAGGTTTGTTTTCTCTTGGCATTATTTATGAGTTTAAAAGCAGTAATTAAAACTATATCTATATATCTCATTTATGGCATATAAAAGCAGTTAATAAAAAATAATTTAGAGGAGGTGGAGCATGATGTCGGATGGGACGGAGATGTAGCCCATCTCTCCCAAGTCATCAGGTGAGAGGGAGGGAGCTCTGGATCTTTCCCCGCATAGATTATTGCTGTGGATAGACAGCTGGAGATGCACAGTGAATTGGTGGATTGCTGTATTTGAGGTGTAATGTAAAACCACAGATTTTTACTATAAAGATTTCCCAGGTCTGGCTGCACTGGCCAGCAGACTGCCCCTCCCTCAAGGAGGACAACAGTTCACAATTCACGAAACCTAACTGATGAAAATTTCAGTGAAGTGTGGATTCCTGAGTGGAGTTTGGCGACCAGAAAGGGGTGCCACTTAGAGCCACAGAGGACTAGGCAGCCTGATGGAAAATTGAGAGGAGGGGATCCCACCTGCGAAATAGACATTTTGAACTGGCCGAAATGGTGGACACCTTTTCCCAGAACAACAGGAGTGATTAAACAGACTGGACCATTCCTGGTGGGGAATACTGGTGAGGACTGACAGTTAAGGCTGTGAGGGGAACTGGTGGGCTGCAGGGCTCAAAAGAGAGACTCTGAGCCTGGATGAGGGAAAGGTCTCCGTGTACTGCAGCAGCAGGAGTCAGTGGCAGCCAGCCCCTCTGCCATAGCTGATTGCAGTTGCCAGTTCATGGGAGAATGTGGGAGCAAAGTGGAAAGATTTGTGAAGCGTGGACTCCTGCAGCAAGTTAGGAGATTGGATAGGAGTGCTGTCTGGAACAGAGCAGCCAAAGTGGGGCAACAATTAGGAAACAAACTTTTGGCTCAGTGTCTGTGGCTCAACGGGCTAAGGCGCCAGCCACGTACACCTGAGCTGGCGGGTTTGAATCCAGCCCGGGCCTGCCAAACAACAATGATGGCTGCAACCAAAAAATGGCCGGGTGTCGTGGCGGGCGCCTGTAGTCCCAGCTACTTGGGAGGCGAAGGCAGGAGACTTGCTTGAGCCCAGGAATTGGAGGTTGCTGTGAGCTGTGATGCCACAGCACTCTATCCAGAGTGACAGCTTGAGGCTCTGTCTCAAAAAAGAAAAAAGGAAACAAACTTTTATAGAAACTCTAAAAATGGCCACCTGCCAGGTAGGGTGGTTACCGTGGTAACAATGTAAACTGAATCAGGTATAAGCCTGGGAACCACTCACAGCACCACCTGGTGTCCAGAACGTATATTGCATTATAAATTTTTTTCTAGTAAACTTGACATCTACCTCATATGTATAGATGTGTATTTCTGTATATATATACAAGAATAATATTTTTGTGGTTGGTACCTTTTTTTTCCATCCTTTTCTTGGAGGAGCTATTGTTAATTTTTTATTTTATTTTTTTATTTTTAATTTTTTTATTATTATTTTTCCTTTTTTGTTTGTTCCTTTTTAACTCTTTTATGAATACTATTTTTTTTCTTTCTCTCCTCCTCTCCTTCCCTTCTTATGGTTTCTGAGAGCGATTACATCAGATTTTTAGTGGCTTTTCTTTTTTTCTTTTTCAATTATTTTACATTTATCATTATTTTTATTGTAGATTGTTTTTATTTGTTTTGTTTTGTCTGTATGTCTATGTGTTTCTGACTATGCGTGCGTCTGTGGGCTTGTGTGTCTGGTAGCCTTTTTATCTGTTTATTACTCCATTTGGTCTCAATGTGTTGGGTGTTCTGCTAAATCCTTGGGTTGGCTATTTTCCCCAACTCCAATTTTCACATCCAACAAGAACAAGGGGGTATGGGGTACGACAGCTAATTGGAGCCAGCTCTCAACAGAGGCTCCAGTCCAGAGAGAGAGATAACAGCCAGAAAGAACCCAACAAAGCCAAAGGAGGGGAGCTGAGCTGAGAGATGAGATAGATAAATGCTCATCTTCCCTGCTGAGGCAAGCTTTGATCCCAAAGAAACTATTTTCAGTACAGATCTCATTCCAAAAAGGTTGTGTGGCTGTCCCCTCCCTTAAGAGAGTTGCTTGCTTACTGTGTGATCTCTACTGGTAAGCAATAAACAGAGGCTCTCCTTCCTCACCCCACCAGAGGGAATTGCTAGAAGTTAGGACTCCTTCTCAAGAGAACCCCCCTGAGAGTCTAGGAATTCCCTTGTCCAGCAAGAAATTTGAATAAATATTTTCCTTGCCACCTTGATCCTTCAGTGAACCCCACCCCTGGCATGGCAGTCTAAGAAGTGCAACTCCTCCAGAATCCAGATTGTCTGTATTTCTTAGCTAGGACCAGGCATTGCATAGATGGTGGCTGTACAGATGTGCTGTACCTGTGAATCCAGTAACTGTACCGGAAGACAGAGGGAAAGGTAACTGACCTGGCCCCCCCCAAAAGAGTATCTCAGCAACAGACAGAGGCTTGGGTTCCTGCACTGAAGGTGGAGGCTTGAAAACTGCTGAGGTGCACGAATCTAAGAGGAGGTACCTCCCACCCAACTTCAGCATTAGTGGAGTCATCCTGCTGGGGTCTAACTCTGGAGAGTCATCTCCCCAACTCTGTGGCCTTCCAGAGGGAAGCAGACCTCGCCCTATAGGGATTCCAGTACTGCAGAACAGCAGCAACAAAGGTGTAGTGGCCGAGGGAGAAATTTTTTTTTTTTTTGTAGAGACAGAGTCTTACTTTATCGCCCTCACTAGAGTGCCGTGGTGTCACACAGCTCACAGCAACTGAGGGAGAAATTCTTTTGCTGTCTGGATATCCTCAGCTTTGGACTGAGCTCAGGCAGAACTTTCTTCAGCTGCCATTGAGCACCTGAGGCAGGCAGACCTCAGCTTCCCCTGCTGGATGGTGGTAGACTGTGGTAAACATGAGGAGGAGGCAACAACCTCACTTTGATTCTGGCAGGCACATAGCCCTGTAACATTTGCTTATTGGACTGAACAGGGCCACAGACTGGGTTAACAGAGATGGCCAGAGAGACTACCAGAGACTGGGGAGACCAGAATCTGGCATTGAAAGACAACCATGGTGGGGTAAGAGGCATCAAACCCCTGGCTCTAAACCACCTACTGGACAGGCATTTATGACTCCTTGGAGCACCAAAGGAGCTCAAATCACACTTCAGCTGCCAATAGACACTTAACATCTAGTTGATGGAGTCCTCTTGAACTCTCCAGCTAGAGAGTGAGGGCTATCTGGGACAATTGTTCTAGAACTCTTGAACTGGACAAATTATCCAAGGACCCTACAAGGTGGGTCCCAGGTTTTTATGTAGTGGGAAGGTTTGATTGTCCTCTTCCAGATATTACCTGAGGGGGAAGGGATGTCCCAGTTGATTGTATTTCACTGAAGCTGAGACTGCAACCCAGAGTTACTGATTCAGTAGGACTGAACAGAGAGCAGCTGAATACAAGACAGAGCCACCTACCCCCACTACACCAAGCAGGCCTCTAGAGTCACAGACTGTAATACTGTACAGGTCCTTTGCAAAATTGTAGATGAAAAGCTGCAGTCACCAGTCCCAGCTCCTAGGTGAAAGGCTGGTCAACCCCAACTGTAGAAATTTCCAGTCCAATTTCACCTGACCTGCTCATCTAGCTCAACGCTGAAAAACAATCATGGGGCGGATCAGGGGAAAAACTCTGGCAACATGAATAAACAGAAGAGTTCAACACCCCCAAGGAATGACAAACCAGCCAATCCAGAGGATCCCATCCACAAACAGACAGCTGAGATGTCTGAAATCGAATTTAGAATTTGGATTGCAAACAAGATCAACAAAATGGAAGTAAAGATGGAGGTAGAAATTGTAGGATGAATTCAGAAGATGTCTCAAGAACTCAGCTATGTGTTTGTGGATGGGATCCTCTGGATTGGCTGGTTTGTCATTCCTTGGGGGAGTTGAACTATTCTGTTTATTCTTGTTGCCAGAGTTTTTCAGCTGATTCCACCCCATGATTGCTTTTCAGAGTTTAGCTAGATGATCAGGTAAGGTGAAATTGGACTGGAAACTTCTACGGTTGTGGTTGACCAGCCCTTCACCTAGGAACTGGGACTGGTGACTTTGGCTTTTCCGCTACAATTTTGCAAAGTACCTGTACAGTATTACAGTCTGTGACTCGAGAGGCCTGCTTGGTGTAGTGGGGGTATGTGGCTCTGTCTTGAATTCAGCTGATCTCTATCTAATCCTAGTGTATCAGTAAGCCTGGGTTGCAGTCTCAGTTTTGGTGAAATACAAGCAACTAGGACATCCCTTCCCCCACTGGTAATATCTGAAAGAGGACAATCAAACCTTCCCACTGTAGAAAAACCTGGGACCCACCTAGGAGGGTCCTCGGATAATTTGTCTAGTTCAAGAGTTCCAGACCAATTGTCCCCGACAGCTCTGCACTCTCTAGCTGGAAAGTTCAAGAGGACTCCAGCAACTAGATGTTGGGGGTCTATTGGCAACTCTAGTGTGATTTGAGCACCTTTAGCACTCAGAGGAGTCAGAAATGCCCATCCAGTAGGTGGTTTAGAGCCAGGGGGTTGATGCCTCTTACCTCCCCTTGGTTGTCCTTCATCACCAGACTCTGGTCACCCAGTCCCTGGTAGTCTCTCTGGCAGTCTCTGTTAATCCAGTCTCTGTGGCCTTGCTCTGTCAAATAAGCAAATGTGCCAGGGCTATGTGCCTGACAGAGTGAAAGTGAGGTCATTGCCTTCTCCTGGGGATACCACAGTCTACGACCATCCAGCAGGGAAGGCTGAGGTCTGCCTGCCTCAGGTGCTCAATGGCAACTAAAGAAAGTTCCACCTATGGAGCTCAGTCCATACCTGAGGATATCCCGACAGCAAAAGAATTTCTCCCTCAGCCACTGCACCTTTGTTGCTGCTGTTCTGCAGTACTGGAATCCCTATAGGGCAAGGTCTGGTTCCCTCTGGAAGGCCACAGAGAGGGGGAGATGACTCTCCAGAGTTAGATCCCAGCAGGATCACTCCACTAATGCTGAAGGTGGGTTGGAGGTGCCTCCTCTCAGGTTAGTGCACCTCAGCAGCTTCTGAGCCACCACTTGCAGTGCAGGAACCCAAGCCTCTGTCTGCTGCTAAGATACTCTTTTTCTTTGGGCCAGGTTAGTCACCTTTCCCTCTATGTCTTCCTGTACAGTTACTGGATTCACAGGTATGGCACAGCTGTACAGCCACCGTGTATGCAATGCCCAGTCCTAGCTAAGACATGCAGACAATTTGGATTCTGGAGGAGTTGGATTTCTAGACTGCCAGGCTGGGGGTGGGGAGGTAGACTGAAGGATCAAGGTGGCAAGGAAAACATTTTTTCAAATTTCCTACCAGACAAGGGTGTTCCTAGACTCTCAGTAGGGGTTCTCTTGTGAAGGAGTCCTAACTTCCAGCAATTCCCTCCGGTGGGGTGAGGAAGGAGAGCCTCAGTTTATTGCTCACTAGTAGAGATCACTCAGTAAGCAAGCAACCCTCTTAGGGGAGGGGACGGTCACACAACCTCTTTCAGATGAAATCTGTACTGAAAATAGTTTCTTTGGGGTCGAAGTTTGCCTTATCAGGGAAGATGAGCAATTATCTATCTCAGCTCAGCTCCCCTCCTTTGGCTTAGTTGGGTTCTTTCCAGCTGTTATCTCTCCCTCCGGACTGGAGCCTTGGTTGAGAGTTGGCTCCAAACAGCCATCGTACCCCGTTCCCCCTTGTCCTTGTTGGATGTTAAAATTGGAGTTAGGGAAAATAGCCAACCCAAAGATTTAGCAGGACACCAATCACATTGAGACCAAATGAACTAATAAACAGATAAAAAGGCTACCAGACACACAAGCCCACAGATGCACACACAGTCAGAAACACATAGACATACAGACAAAACAAAACAAACAAACAAATAACTAAACAAAAAAAATCTATAATAAAAATAATAATTGTGAAATAATTGAAAAAAAAAAGCCTCTAAAAAATCTGATGTAAGCACTCTCAGAAACCATAAGAAGGGAAGAAGAGGAAGAGAGAAATAAAAGAAAAAAAAAGTAGTGCTTGTAGCAGTTAAAAAAGAAGAAAATAAAAATAAAAATAAAATTAAAAGTAGAAAAAAAATAAAAAATAAAAATTAACCATAGCTCCTCCATGAAAAGGATCGGGGGAAAAAAAGGTACCAGCCTCAAAAATATTATTCTTGTATATATATAGAAATACACATCTATACATATGCGGTAGATGTCAACTTTAGTAGGAATAAATTTATAATGCAATATACTTTCTGGACATCAGGTGGCACTGTGAGTGGTTCCCAGGCTTATACCTGATTCACAGTTTACACTGTTACCAGGGTAACCACTCTACATGGCCGGTTGCCATATTTGGAGTTTCTATAAAAGTTTGTTTCCCAAATGTTGCCCGACTTCAGGTGCTCTGTTCCAGATGGCACACCTATCCGACCTCCAAATTTGGTGCAGGAGTCCACGCTTCATAAATCTTTCCACTCTGCTCCCACATTCTCCTGAGAACTAGCAACTGCAATCAGTTGTGGGGGAGGGGTTGGGCCGCCACTCTGGCCACTGCCACTGCCACTGCTCTGGCCTCTGCCGCTGCCACCGTCTGGCTTCTGCTGCTGCTGCTGCCACCGCTCTGGCCCCTGCCGCTGCTGCAGCTGCAGTGCGTGGGGAACTCTTCCCCAATTTCCACAGCTCAATGTCTCTCCACTGAGCCCCAGTTCCCCACACAGCCTGAACAGCCAGTCCTCACCAGTATTCCCCACCAGGGATGGTATGGACCATTCAATTTCTCCTAATGTTCTGGGAAAATGTGTCTGCCATTTTGGACAATTCAAAATGTCTGTTTCCCAGGTGGGATCCCCTACCCTCAGTTTTCCCTTGGGCTTCCCAGCCCTCCGTGGCTCTGAGGGGCATCCCTTTCTGGTCATCTAACTCCGCTTAGGCATCCACACTTCACCAAAATTTTCATCAACTAGATTTTGTGAATTGCGAGCTGCTGTCCATGAGGGAGGGGCCGGCTGCCAGCCAGCATGGCCGGGCAGGGGAAACACTGCACAGCAAAGTCCATGGTTTTGAATTACACCTCAAACATAGCAATCCACCAAATCGCCGTGCATCTCCAGCTGTCTATCCACTCCAATAATCTACGTGGGGAAAGATCCAGAGCCCCCTCCCTCACCTGATGACTTGGGAGAGATGGGCTACACGTCCGTCCTGACTGCCATCTTGCTCCAGCCCCCAACATATTTCACTTATAAATGAGGATGCAATATCCTAAACAACATATTAACAAGTTGAGTTAAAAATTAATGTTTAAGTAATATACTTAAAGTACTTTAAGTAATGTTTAGGTTATGTTAAACATAATGTACTTATGTTTGTAATTTCCCTTTATAACAATATGTTTTCTCTAATTTTAATATCAGGTGTATCCAGATTAAGTATAATGACTTTGCAGTATTTCTTTTTTTTCTATTGTCTATAAGATTTGGCATGATCTTTTTTTTGAAATTATCTTGTACTTTTATTTATAAATATTAGTTGTCTATTTTTGAGACTTTGGAAAAAAAATAAGAAGTTAATTTATGACTCCATACTGAGCCTCAGATTAAAGCATTCTATAATAGACATACTCTTATTTGACAATGTGAATGTTACTTTCTTTGCATTATTATTAATATTTCTTAATATTTCAATGCAGTAATAGTCTGATTTCTTTTCTGAATGTATTTATCTTCTTACATTCTTTTTGAGGTTTTTGTTTCTAGTCCTTATCTTAAACATTGTTATTGTTATTAGATTTTAAGCCTTTTTAATTCTGTGAAGGCAAAAAGTGGAAACCTAATAAACCCATGTGTAAGTAAAAATAAAAGAAAAAAAAGAAAATTAGGGGGAAAGGATCCTGCTCAGGAAACAGACACATTTTGAAATTTTGGAAATGGCGACTGCCACAGGCATCTTTTCCCACAGGTCAGGTGTGGCTATTTGAGTATCACCTGCAGGCAGCCATCTTTCACCCAAAACTGTTCCAGGATACCCCACACTTCTCGGGAACTATAGTGGGGAGTTTGTGAAACCTGCCTGTGAAGATTTTTTGAGATCGGTGAAATCAACAATTCAGCAGGGTCCAGTAGGTGGAGCATGATGGCAGATGGGATAGACGTTTAGCTCAACTCTCTCAGAACAACAGGTGTGAATGAGTGAGCTAGATCATTCCTGGCAGGAAATATTGGTGTAGACTGGTAGTTGGAGTGTGCAGTGAACTGGCAGATTGCTGGACTCAAAATGTAATTCAGAGCTGTGGAGATTGCCAGAAAAGTCTCTGTGCCACTGCTGAAGCAGTGGGTGGCAGCAGCAACCAACCCCTCCCCCACGGACGATTACAAGTCCCAGTTCATGGGGAAACTAGGAGTTGAGTGGAAAATTGATGAAGTGTGGACTCCTGAGCAGAATTTGGTGGTCTGATAGGGGTGGCATCTGGAGCAGCATAGCCAGGACTAGGCTGCAGGTCAGGAAGCAGACACATTTTGAAATTTCAGAAATGGCAACTGCCACAGGCACCTTTTTGCACAGGCCAGGTGCAGCAAATCTAGTCTCACCTGCAGGCAGCCATCCTGCACCCAAAGCTGGTCCAGGATACTCCACACTTCATGGGAACTGTTGAAGGGAGAATTTGTGAAACCTGCTTGTGAAGATTCGTTTTGAAATCAGTGGAATCAACGACTTGGCGGGGTAGCCAGGCAACCATGTAAAAAACAGTGTAAACCGAGAATCAGGTATAAGCCTGGGAACCACTCAGGGAGCCACCTGGTGTCCAGAAAGTATATTGCAACATAAATATATGCCTACTAAAGTTGCACCCTAGGATACGTGTATAATTGTATTTATATATATGTGTGTGTGTGTGCGTGTGTGTGTGTATGAATAATATTTTTGTTGTTGGTGCCTTTTTTTCTCTTTTTTCTTTGCTCATTCTATTTGCTCTTTTGCTATTTATCCTTTTCTTATAGCAATTATTGTTAATTTTATTATTATTATTAATACTATTTTTTTCTCTTCCTCTTCTTCCCTTCTTATGGTTGCTGAGAGTGCTTACATCAGACTATTAGACTTTTTTCTTTTTTATTATTTTATTATTATTATTACCTTTTTTGTATGTTTCTTTCTTTTTTTTTTACAGTATGAGCTATAATTTTATTTATTTATTTATTTACTTATTTTATTGAATCATAGCTGTGTACATTAGTTCAATCATGGGGTACAGTGTGTGGGCCTCACATACAATCTGAAATATTTTCATCTGCCTGTTTGACATAATGTTCATGAGATTTTCTTGCTTACTGTGTGAAAACATTTATGTTCTGCATTTAGTAGGTTTCTCCTGACCTTTCAAAGATGTACCTCAAGTGTGATCCCACCCTTTATCCTCTCTCCCCCCACCCTCCCCTTCCCCTTCCGTCCCTCTCCCCTTTCCCTGTCTTCTTGTGCAATAGTTGGGTTGTAGCCTTCACATGAAATATATAAATTTGCTTCATATTAGGGTTGTATACATTGGATACTTTTTCTTCCATTCTTGAGATATTTTGCTAAGGAGAATGTGTTCCAGCTTCATCCATGTAAATACGAAAGAGGAAAAGTCACCATCTTTCTTTAAGGCTGCGTAATATTCCATGATATACATGTACCACAGTTTATTAATCCATTCGTGTGTCGATGGGCACTTGGGCTTCTTCCATGACTTAGCAATTATGAATTGGGCTGCAATAAACAATCTGGTACAGATATCTTTGTTGTAATGTGATTTTTGATCTTCTGGGTATATACCAAGTAAAGGAATTATAGGGTCAAATG
>CAUYRH010135903.1:0-38900 GCA_963574655.1 Perodicticus potto | reverse complement strand
GCACAATGTGCTGACTTCATATACAATCTGAAATGTTTTGATCGTACTGTTAAACATAGCCTTCATGGCATTTTCTTAATCACTATATGAAGACATTGATATTCTACATTTAATAAGTTTCACCAGTACCCTGCTAAGATGCACTGTAACAAATGAATTTTTTGTAACTCAGAAGATAATTCAAGCATAGGATCAATATAAGGAAAAGCAAATTATAACAAAAATGTTTAAAGATTACTTCAATATTACTTGGAGTTAGGACATCCTCGGAGCACAGGAAGAAGTGGTGAGGGCCTGGGATGTGGGTGGAGATATGGACAGAAGACCCTGGAGCTTCCTTCTGTAAGGGCACTCTAGATTGGCTCCCAAATACATGGAAGGGAAAAGAAAGCCCCAGGGAAGAAATTTTCCACACAATAATTAGGCCTTTGCTATCCTAGTTTGCTCATTTGTTTCCATTAGAAATGCACAAAGTAGCAGATGTGAGTACATGAACATTGGCACTGAGGTTTCCTGTGTTTTTTGTTTTTTTTTTTTTTCCCACCAGGGCTGGGTTTGAACCCGCCACCTTCGGCATATGGGGTCGGTGCCCTACTCACTGAGCCACAGGCGCTGCCCCGGCATGGAGGTTTCTACCTGTGTAAACAGCAGACTTCTTCACAGCAGTGTGCACATAGCACCAATATCCACTGTGTGATTTGCTTCCAAATGTTGGCTTGTTTAATGCATTCCGCAGATGTGTCAAAAAGCAATACAGTACAAAAAGTTTTGTTTTCATGAGAAGAAAATGGAACACTGACTGCACTACAATGTCAAAATGGCAAACTGCCCTTATTTGCGTGGAATCGTCAAGTTTTCTGATAAAGAAAAATAATCTTTCAGCAAAGAGTAAATCTCTGAAATAATAAATTGATTAATCTTTAAAAAGTATGCTTACTTTTGTATTCTTAAAAAATAAAAATCTCAACTGTGGCAAAGCAATGCAAACCTACATATTTTTTATTTGCATAAAGGAATCGCTTCAAAACATGCTACAGATTTGAAAAAAGAAAGCTGATTGTGGAAGGTGTAAGAAGTTGAGATTAGGTGTACAGTGTCATGTAAAATGAAGAATGTTATCATCAATAATATGCTCACCCTGAAAAAATTCTATGGATATTTCTAACAGTAATTAATGGGCTTATCCATGAACAACCTTTCTGCAACACCAGGAAACTGTGCCTGAAAGGTGCCCTATGCAAGGCTGAGCAGGGTCTGACAAAATTCTGCACATCCTTGTTTAGGGCCATCACGGCCACCAAACCAGCAAAAACCATGCCATAACTTTTATCCACATATTCATAAAACCACACGTCTCTAAACATTGCAGTGACAAAAATATAAGATAAATTGATTCATAGTTTAACTGATATTTATTACTCTTCAATTCCAAGTTAAAATTTTAAAATAAACTCAATAAAAAGACATTTCTCCAACTGTTTGGAACAGATTAAAGACATATTTTCCTTTATATTTTCATTTTGAAGGTGTGCTTTTAATTTTACAGTGAGTATACACCCACACGTATACATACATCATGATATAGAATTAAAATTGCCCTTAGATGTTCAAAACAAAGTATAATATTTCAAAACAATTCTTAGAACAGGTCTTTGAGCTGTGCCCCAAACTTACTTACTTCCCTTTTCCCAGCCTAAAGCCACATTGACTTCCATCTCTAGAGGAAACATCCACAGTGGTAACTTTGAGAAGGGTTCGTATATAGAGAGCTGCAAAAACAAATATCTGTGAACGTTGTGACTTGTAATTTATCTTCCAAACCCAAATGCTTTGGGGAATAAAGGAGATATGTAAGAACTTGAAAGAAGGTGAACACCAGATACTAGTGAGCAGATATGGGAGAGGCTGATGCCTGCGATTATAGTCCCAGCTATGTGAAAGAGTGAGCTGGGAGGATCACTTGAGGCCAAACGCTCCAGGCTGCAGTGAGTTGTGATTACACCTGTGAATAGCCACCGCACTCTGGCCTGGATAATATAGTGAGATCCAGACTACAAAGAATGAAACATCAAACTGCGCTTTACGTTTCTACTGAATATTTGACATGTACTCTTGAATATAACATAATTACTCTCCCCGTCAGTTTACTTATTAGTAAAACTGCAAAAAATTAGAATACCTATCATAAGGACTTGCGTGAGTATTAGCTGAAGTAAGACTATGCAATTTGATTAACTCAGTGTGACTTTCAGTATTAGTAGTATGGCTGTTTCTTAAGTGTTTTTCATAATTATCCCTCCATGTGGATGTGCTTTTGTTTTATTTAGCTTTAGTTTTGATAGACTTTATTTTTAGCGTACTTTTAGGTTCACAGAACAATTGAGCAGAAGGTACAGTGTCCCTGTGCTTTCCTTATATCTGACCTGACTTGAAGCTGTTTGCATTCTGCATTTCTGTTTTTGTTATCCTTAAGGCACATTATACCAGAAGGTGTTTCATAAAGTGTGACATTATGATAACTGTTAACTTTGCTCTTTCTCTCTGACAATAGCTAATACATAACTATGCAAACAATACTGTAACTCAAACTTGCTGATTATTTTCTTGTTATTGTCTTAGATAATTTGCATATAAAATATAACAGTAAGACACTGTGAATAATAAACTACCCAAAATTTAATCTATAGCATACCATTCTAGGGAAGTGAATTTCAGTGACCTCATTGTACAAAAATGTTGTTGGTCTAATATTACACCAGTATTTTTCTAAGGAAATAACGAAAAAGAAATTAAGGGTTTTTGTTTCTAATCTATCAATTTGAAAACTCCGCTAAATGTTATCTTTGCCAGTCTGACAATTCAGACCTTTATTTTTCAAAGTAAAATAGGTAACTCTATAGATTTAAAATTTTTATCTTATAATTTCACTTTAAAAACAGGTAAAATCACTGTGAAGCGTAATTAAAATCATAGGGACGGTACTGGCAATTCCTACACAGACTCTGAAATTCCTTGATTATTCTGTTACTACCACTAATCTAAGTAAATAAGGAAGAGTCACTAACAAATTTATTTTCACTAAATGTTTGAAGGTTTTTTTTTTCTTAATTTAAGTGCTAGCTACAGCAGATGGAGGAAAGGCAGGTGCGTCTTAAGAGTTCCGAACGAAAACGCAGTGTGCAGCCTCTCATTTTCTCCTTATAATCTTCTTCGAATGTCTCATACTGGGCTACCGTGAACAGATTCTTCCAGTCTCCTGAAATACCTGAAAGGAAAATACAAAATGGCAAATTTGAGACCTTTATAAAATTTCCCATCTGAAACCAGCTTTAATTTGAATTAGTATGCTTTGTATTTTTAACATCTAACTCTAAAATCCTACTTCCACTCCCAGACTCCTAGGCCTTCCTAGTCTTCCAAAAAGCCCTCTGGAATTTCCCCCAGTATTTTATGTAAAGAAATAATCCCTTAAATAGCTTAGAGAAATGGCACTGGGAAAAATCCAACATCTTCAAACCTTGACTCTTCAGCTTCAAGAGCTTTGTTAACAAAAGGTATGGAGGATTTTTTTGTCATTTTAAAATTGTTTGCCCGTGCCAAATGATAATTTATGAACAAAAGTTCTGTCAAATAATATTGAAAACTACTGGGTTAAATGCAAGTAAACACATTTCTTTACTTCAGGATTTCCTGGTCTTCAAAATATTAATCATATCAAAAACCGTGAAGCAAGGCTATACGACATAACGTTTACAATGAATATTCGTTTAAAAAAATCCTGTTTTCATAGAATATCTTACAAGGTAACACAGAAGACACACATGGAAACAGTTTCTGGAGAAAGAAGAGAGAAAGGAGGAAAAAGGCCAAAGAAACTGTCAGTCAGCCCAGACTTTCTCAGAGCTCACACTTCACTTATTTCTCCACTGCTGACCTTGGGAGCCAGACAGTTCTTGGCAAGAGGAAGTGAGGACTGCCCTGTGCGTTGTGGGTGTTTGGCAACACGCTTACCCTCTACCTACGAGATGACAATAGCCTCCCCTCATGTGATAATGATAAAGTCCCCAGATGTTGCCAAATGTACGCAGGAAGACAAAATTATACCTGCCAACATCCAGATGTTCCCAACAGAACTTATCCACGGCATACATCCTAACTCTCTTAACAATAAAAAATAAAAACCCAGGGTGCCGCCTGTGGCTCAAGGGAGTAAGGTGTCAGCCCCATATACCAGAGGTGGTGGGTTCAAACCCAGTCCTGGCCAAAAACTGTAAAAAAAAAAAAAAAATAATAATAATAATAAATAAAAACCCATAGGATCTATAAAAACATTTATAATTAAAAATTACCATTAACAATTCCTTTATAGCCTCACACTAAATCACCTGTCTCTGAAAATCTGCCTTAAATTTTGCTATTGCTTAAAATTTATCTGCTCCCTTTTTCGCACAAGAAGGTTTTAGAGCTCCGTCCACCATCACATGCCCTGAAATGCCTCTAGGTTTGGATTTTTTAATATGCCCTGGAAATGCTATTGGAATACGTACATGTGACTCACACCACTTCTGAAGAGAAACGCTGTGAGGAAGTTCACATCCCCCCAGTTCCCGAGCCCTTCCTCTCTGCTTTCATTTTGGGTACATCCCACACACGCAGCTCTCTCAGCCGGGATTTCAGAAAGTGAAGACACAAAGCGCTGAGCCCAGAAATGCCCAACAAAGCCTCAGCAGCTACAGGTGCCTGGTACCCAACAACATGGAAATAAATCTGGGGGCTTTATTCCACTGAGGGATGTGGGAGGTTGTGTGCTTTATAGCAAAGCTAGCCAGCACTATACTGGCTCTCTTCTTTCTGTCTCTCTCACGCACAGGGAGACGGACACACAAACAATTCCATTTAACATGTATTTATCAAAGGACTATATTTTGCAATATACTCTATGTTGTGTCCAATAAAGATGAAGCGATGATTTGCCATAGGTATCCCGACAACTTCAAGAAGTGGTCACTTTCCTGCATTAATTTAGTGTCCCAACATCTTTCAAGCCAGCGAGCCAGCACAGTAATAATGTCGCAGTACATGGAGAAGATCTAGATAATTCAGAGAAGTGAAGGGCCGCCTTCTGATAAGACAGTGAGTAACAATCTCATGCTTATTGACGCAAAGGCTACTGAATAAGCATTTTTCCTTAGAAGGCTTGTCTTACATGTTAGAGTTGCAGCAAAGGTGCAATTTCTTTGGCACAGATTATTTCCTCTAAGGTTTTGTGTTTTCTTTAGTTTCTAACTTTTCTCTCCCCGGCAGACTTTACTTCCTTCCACTTCCTGTGACACGGCTCTTATCTGACCACCTACGTGCTCCATGATGGAAGCAGCAAGCTGGACAGACACTGTGTATGAAGTCCCCACCTTTCCTCATGAAAGGAGACACAGAGTGGTCCATCTGCTCCTTTGTCATCGTGGTATAATTTGCACTGGGGTTCTGCTTCATCACGTCAAAAGAACTGTGATAGAGAATTTTATTCACAATTTCCTCTGGCATATCTTTCTCTAGAAACTTCAATAGCTTCTGAATTTCATACTTTGTGTTCTAAAGAAATTAAAGAGAAAAATAATCATTTCAGGTTGAATTGGCCATGAAGTAAGGAACACACTTATCAAGCTGCTGTGCATGCTAAAGTAATGGGAAAAATAATTTTAGATGTTTATGTGCATTTTTAATTTCGCTTTCTCAAGTACATATTCTATCCTTAATTACATTAGGCAACCATCTTCTAGAAGGGAGATTAAAATTTGTTTTAAAGAATGCAAATAAAAAGATTAATTTCAGTCTTTCACATTCAAAAATAGAATTAACTTACAGAATAACAGATGGTAATAAAGCAACCTGGCATTATTATTAAGTATAATTTTCAAAATCCCTCGATCTCTTTATCTTTGTTTTGCATATCTAACATCAAAAATGAGTTACCTATAGCAAGAGTTCTCTTATAGTAGAAAGAAGATTCTTCCTACCTCTCAACAGTGAGAGTATTTAAGCAGGAAAGTCAAATAAGTAAAATCTTGTCCATTTTTCCACCTAAGCAATGATGGGGAGGATAAAGGCAACAATGAAGAGAGATTCACTTGGTGCGTTTCTTGGACAGCAGCTGCACTCACCGCTATGTCACCCATGCAATTTGATGCATTTCTTAGGATTTCTCTTCTCTGTGCTTCACTTTAGGCACCAGGAAGGCATATTAGGTACAATGTAATAATGGTGTTAAAGCCAATGAGTTTGTCCTCTGCTGATCATCAGGGAGGTTTTCTTCTTGGTGGTCCATACCAAACTGAGGGAGTCACAATCTCAGTGGTCTGGCAAGATCAGGCAGAAAGACAACCTGAGATTTAACTTTCCTGAGTGACTCATCTCACATCACGACAATGGAACCAGAGAGTTACTGTGATGGCCCTAAAATAATCTACTTCTTGAAGTCACAGAGCTGAACTTGTTGAAAATTATACACAAATATTAATTTGTAGAAGAATGGCAATGGAAGTTGAATTCACAGCTGTGCCAAGTCTATGGTGTGAAAGTTAAGTGGAAGACTGATGAAGAAAGGGTGGAATGCTCAAGATAAGAATAAGAATATTGGGGTGGACCTGATAACCCAAGGAATTATGAACTGTGAGGAATTTTTAGACTTATCTTCCAGAAATATAGATTTCCTTCTTACATTGGCAGAAACTAAGCTTCCTTTGCTTAAGTCCCTATAATGCCCTAAGGTAGAATTTTTTTCTTTCCTGGTAATGCTTATCCTCTTAAACACTCAAACCTAAACACTTATTTTTGCTTCTAGATTCATATCTAGAGTAATATCTCACCACAGTTCAGAGTAACAAGTATGGAGGAGTTTAAAGAGGATGTGGAAGAAACTGAAAATCTGACTAGAGAACCTGCCAGAAGTAGTTACGTCAGCTGAGTGAGTGGCTTTCCTGCTATGTAGAAAGGATTTCCTAAATTAGAGGTGAGGAGGAGTCAGGGCCATCCTACGGAATTTAGAAGTACCTAAGGGACCAAGATGTTTCTAAGTCAGGCTGCTGGATGCTAACCAAATGGAACCAGGTAGACCAGGGTAACAGTTTCACTTGTTGCATGCTTCAATTCTGAATGCCAGGGTGGCTCACAAGTCCAGATGATGAAGATTTCAAGGAGAAGGTTAATATAAAATTAGACTTTTTTCTGGGTATACTCACTCAACGATAAAGAGAAAGGTTGCGTAAGAGGTTGGAAAAGTACACAAGGACTAAATAATCACAAGCTCTATAAATTACCTTAATTATTTTATATCACGTGTAGAACCAGAAGCCATTGAGAGATTTGAGGAACAAAGGAACATATTCTGGTTCAGATTTTGAAAAGACCATTGTGTCTGGGTGGGTGATAGAAGGAAGACGATATAGCAAGTCAGTCTTGACGGAAGTTTGGCTAGAGCAGAGGCTGCAGGATGGAGGAGATGAGCACGACGGACAGAACAGTAGATCAGCCGCAGTCACAGACAAGGAGAAAAGGAAAATGGGACACCAAGGAGACAGATCTGGGTTGTTGTTTTCTTTCAAAAAGAAATTGTAGTTTCCTCTTACCTCTTTCATGTCTTCGTAAAATAGGTAAAGAATACGATAATCTTTCTTCTTCTCCCACCAGCCCTTCACATGGTCATACCAGGAACCAAAGGACACTAAATCGAAACATAAATGTTGGAAAATTACAACTACTTTTATGAAATAAAGAAAGGTTAAATATTGTACCAAGTGATCATTGTCAAGACATACACATTGATATTAGTTCAAGAAAGAGGGATGATAAGGATAAGAGAAGTATATGAGACAACTCCTGTTCTCAATGAATTTAAAATCCACTTGGAAAGGACGAAATAATTCTGCAATGAACTCGACGGAATAATTCTGCAATGAGCTCAACCGTGTTCTCCTCAAATTCCTGTGTTGAAGTCCTAACCCCCAAGACTTCAGATTATGACTATATTTGAAGATAGGGCCTTTAAATAGGCCATTAGGTTAAAATTAGGTCATTAGGGTAAACCCCTATAAATATAGTTGATATAAGGAGAGGAAACCAGGTCATATACACAGAGACCAATAAAGATATAGCAAAAAGACAGTTATCAATGAGCTAAGAAGAAGGGCTTCAGAAGAAACCAGTCCTGATGATGCCTTAATCTTGGAGGTACAGTGTCCAGAGTTGTCAGAAAATAATACTGCTAGTGTTTAAGGCACGTAGTCTATGGTATTTTGTTATGACAATCTGGTAAAACTAATGCAACTTTTAATACATAAAACTGAAACTACAAAAACAAGGTTTCAGAAACTGAGAAATGAAGACAATAAGTGATATGGAAGCTCATAGGCTGGCTGAGGGTCGGGGGAGACAGAGAGAGAGTAATAGGAACAGAGAAACTAAGAAATGGTTATGAAGGTAGTAGAGTGCTTTTGGATCTAAGAGGAAGAGTTGGACTTTAATAATGATGGAAACAAAGATGATATTCTAGCGGCAAAAAATAGTCCAAGCAATGACAGGGGTAAGTCTATGTAAGATACCATTGCGATCCATTTGTCTCAAAGGGAGAATTTCCATAGGAGAATACAGGAGAACCATAGGTATAGTCACCACCATGGATATAAATGTCTCCCCAAAGAAGACAGAATACACGTTGGAGGACACAGTTTTCAGTCATATAATGAACATGAAGAAATGTTAGGTAAGAGAGAATTCAAGAAAATGTATGGAATTAAAGCAGTGCAGTGGCATGGACAGTGCTGAGATGAACTGCAGTAGTCACTAGTCACTAATGAATGATAATACTTGGGACTCTTCGTCTTCCTAAAGAATCAGCAGAAAGCTAGGCAAGTAGCTGGTTTATAACCCTCACAAGACATTTAAACTTCAGACTGCCTTCCAAAAAGGACTTTTCATTATGGAACTCCGTGATTATAGGAAGCGTTGGACACACCCTTTCCATTCATGAATTTATCCAGAAACGCCTCCCAAGGTCCAGGCTCTGGGTGCATCTTTGCCATCTGGTAGAAATAATAATAAGACACAGCCACGTCCTTGGCATTCCTGGCCACGTAGATCATCTGTGGAGAGACGAGGGATCAGTATTTGTGCCTCCTGTTTGGTAGTTTTTAAACTGCTGTTTACTTTGACAGAGTACTTACTTTCCCTTGTCTGATTTCGGCATTTAGATCTGTTTCCTGACACAGGATATTTATGACTGTATATGATTTCAACACAAAGATTTCTCATCTCTCATAACTCTGCATTCTCTTCAGCCCTCAAAAGGAAGAAAAGAAGAACTTTCTCTCTCTCTCTTTTTTTTTTTTTTTTTGGTTTGAGGCAGGGTCTCTACAGCCTTCTGCCCTTTCTGGTCTGGAACTCTGGGGCTCAAGCAATCCTTCCACCTCAGGCCCCTAACACTTGGGATTATAAGTTTGTGCCACGCACTCTGCAAGAACATCTCTTAAAACATGGAAAATCAAACCTAAGAATTATAGTAAGTATTAAGTTAATAAAAATTAACGAATGTTATCTTTAAATTTGAAATATGTTTGTGTATCACTTATTAAAATGAATAATATGAAAGGGAGAAGGAAACTTTTTTAAAGGATGAAAAAAATCCTAATCTTTTATAGAAAATAAATTATTACTTGGGTGAATTAAGGGTGAGAAAATATTAAACCTTCTTGGTTCTGCCCACGATCATGGCTACGTACAGTACGCAGGTAACAGCCATTTCTGTTGGTGGTGCCTGTGTGTGAGATTAGAATTCTTTTACGTGTAGGCCTGTCAACTCTGCATGAGGGGAGACCTTGAGAGCACGCTTCCCGGTGGAAATGACATTGGTACGTCCCAGAGGTAGCAGGTTCCATGAAATCCGTTAAGACTCTGTCCCCCATGGAGCCCAGCAATGCTGAGGCCCCACAGTGAACACACATGTTTCCAAGGGCAAATGCCTTCTGGGGGGTTGGGGGGAAGCTTTCTTTAGCCCAACTAGGATCAGGGCTTCCTCCCCCGCCAACTGATGGGAAAGGGCGCAGCGACCGTTCCTTCTCACATTCCTGGAGGAGCTCTCACCTCCCAGATCAGGATTCGGGGAGAGAGTGGAGAAGGGTTTCAGCGCCTTGAAAGAGTTCTGAGGCTCTTCCAACATAACTTCCTGGGAGGGTACTAGCCCTGTAGGCTCCCAGGTACCTCGGACTGCGGTGGGAAGAAAACAAGGTAATAACTGTTTTTGTTTTTAATCTACTTCACTAGGCTGGAACCCAGCGAGGTCTGAGCGCGGTGTGAAGGGCAGGCTGTCCCGGGGACTCAGCTCTGACCGCAGCCTCGCAACTCCCGGGCTTCTGTAGATTACCACCCACCTACTGCCTTATCGCTCTTGTTTCTAATTAGACTTTGAGGGGTAAAAGGGAAATCACACACAAACACAGGTACAAAGATATTTTGTATAATACGATGAAACTCTCAATTTTACAAAAGAGAAACACCTCTTTTGCACCTTCTACTAAGGCTGCTCGGGGTGAAAATGCTCTAAACGCCCTTCTCAGATATGGAGATTCTGTGACTCTATTTCCCTTATTCGTTTTCCCCCGCATTGCACTTTGCGCTCTGCCATCCACGTGGCTCCCGCGCACCTGCTGGTGCCCAGCCGGAGCCCACGCATGCGCAGTTCCTCTCCGCGGACCATCCTTGGACCTGAAATTCCCGCACTGTTTCTTGAGGATCCTGGTCAAATCTCTGTCATCTATGGGACTTCTTTGCCACATAGAGTCTTTTTTACTTCATTTGTTAGCACTTTTCTTGCTGGTATGCAATTATCTTTCCAATACATCTGTCTTTTGCTTCCCAGTGTGAGCTGTGCAGGACCAGAGTCACCACTTTCAGTGACCGCTGCCCAGTAGAGGACAGGGGAGCAGCTGGCGCGTAGGAAGCTCAGCGGTGTCTCAGAAGTTAAAGAACGCACTTTCAGATGGCAGAGAACGCCGTATTTGTGATGTCAGTTACAGTATCTGCTACATACATGGTAACACCTCTGTAGTTGTTTACTGATTACATGTTTGTTGACTGATTTTGCTGATAAGAAACTGAAACAATTACAAGGAGTTATAGAGAAATTATAGTTATATTTAAATACTATTCTCCAAATAACTAATAGAAAAAAATGGGCAGTGCCTGTGGCTCAGTGGGTAGGGCGCTGGCACCATATACCGAGGGTGGAAGGTTCGAACCTGGCCCTGGCCAAAGTGCAACAGAAAAATAGCCGGGCGTTGTGTCAGGCGCCTGTAGTCCCGGCTATTCCGGAGACTGAGACGAGAGAATCGCCTAAGCCTGGGAGTCGGAGGTTGTTGTGAGCTGTGTGATGCCACGGCACTGTACCAAGGGTGACATAGTGAGACTCTGTCTCAAAACAAAAAGAAAGTTAACAGCTTCAAACCATCCCCAAGTAAGGCAAAACCATTTCCCTTTCTCTGGGCATAAATACTGTCTACGCACATTATGGAATGGAACTCCCTAAGCTACTTTGATCCTGAATGCTACTCAGTTCATGAACTTTCTTCTGCTCAGACTCTGCTTGTTTCAGATTTTTCCTATAATGCTAGCAACAATCATTCAGAAAATAGGGGTGTGTGTGAGAGAGCAAAAAACAGAAAGAGTGAAAGGGTTACTATTTTATTAGATTTGTTGTTGTTGTTATTCTGGCCTCTTTTTTATTTCAGATTAATATGAGGGTATAAATGACTAGGTCACAGTGTTTGCATTTCTAAGATAAAGTTCCAGCTGTGGCTGAGCCCTTCATGCAGGGGGTGTGCTGTGTATCTCCACACTGTGCACATTAGATGAGAGCTAGCCAGCCCCCCTTCCCCTGCTGTCCCCCTCCCCCTCCTATCCCCCTTCCTATGCCCCTCCCCTTCCTCGCCCCCTCCCCCTTCCACTTGACTATAATTGTGTAATGCTTCCATGTGGGCATGTAGTTATTCATCTATTGGTTTCATATTAGTATTGAGTAGATGGGATGCTTGCTTCTCCATTCTTGTTTTACTTTTCTAAGGAGAATGTGCTTCAACTCCATCTAGTTTAATACAAAAGATGTGAAGTCTCGTCCTTTTATGGCTGAATAGTACTCCATGGTGTACATGTACCACAGTTTATTAATCCATTCATAACTAGAGTCTACAGAGAACTCAAACTAATCAACAAGGAAATGTTTAATAGAGCATAGCTACTTATGTTATAGATATTGAAAATGTACACGTAATGTACATGTAATAACTGAAACATCAAGGAAACAGAAGGGAGAATATATTCAAGACTTTGGGGGAAGAATTAACCCCACACACACATGCACACAGAGTCCTAACCAACCATAAAGGAAAAAAACACTGATGTATTGACTGACATAAAATTAAGAATTTTAAAAAATAACACACTATAAAAAAATGAAAAGAAAAAACAGGGTAAGTTAAAACGTAAAGAAATATACTTAATACATCAAAGGACTTATATCTGGACTATACAGAGAATTTTTCCCGTAATAATAAAAATAAGAAAACTTCTACAGGAAAAAGTTGAAAGATCTGAATGAGTACTTCATAACAAAAGATATCTAAATGGTCAATAAGCTGTATAAAGTCACGTTACTTAATTTGTCATAAGGAAATACAAAGTAAAGCCCCAATGAGATGATACCAGATGTGTATGAGTAGCTAAAATTAACTAGCTAAAATTAAATATTTTAGCTGCATTTTATATTGATAATGTTGATTAACTCCAACTGTTACATAGTGTTGTTCAAAGTGTAAGTGGGCGCGTATGTTTTGATGAGCTATTTGAAAATATCTACTAAAGTTTTATAAATAAATACTCTAGGATACAATAATTGTAACCCAGGATGAACAACCAAGAGTAATCTGTACATACATAGCACAGAAGATATGTATAAGAATGTGAATAGCAATTCTGTTTGAATTACTGACAACTGGCAACAACCCAACAGTACCACAGAGGAGCGGCTCCAGGAATATTCACATACACACGATGAGGTGCTTTAGATCATCAGCCCTTAAATGTTAGAGTGAATCAAATTTACATGGGAGTCTCATAAAACTCCGACTTCTAGACCCCGCCTCATCTTATCTGATTCAGTAGGTCTGAATGGGTCCTTAGAATTCGCACATCTAGCAAGCAGCTTTGCTCGTATTTTGGGACCCAGAAGGCTACATGAAAACAAAATAAAACAGCAAGCACAATAGAAACAGATCTCACAAATATTATGTTGAATGAAATAAGCCAAATGTTTGAGGGTAAATACCTTATAGTTACAGAAAAAAACAGGTAAGCTAATTTATGAAAATATTTGAGACAGTGGTTATCTTTGAAGATTGGAGCCACTAATTGGTAGTGTACAGGAAAAGAGCTTTCAGGGTGCTAGTAATGTTCTAGTTCTTGTGAAAATTCACCAAGCTGTTCACTTGGGATTTATTGAATTTTCTTCCCAAATAATGGATTTGAATAAAAATGTTTATTAAAAAAAGCCTAAAATTAATCCATAAATACATATATAAACACACACAAGTATATATGTCCATAAGTATATATATAATATACACAACATACACACATATTTATAACCTATAATTATTGGTTATAAATTATTATTTATAATCATTATAATTTACAAATATGAGCTTATTATTCATATTTGTAAATTATAATTATGTCAAACCATCAAGAAGCAGTTGTAGGATTATTTGAATATCTATCATTTAAATGTAGTTGACAATGAATCACAGGACTTGGAGAGAATGGCAGCATCTCTGAGAATCCAATGGGCTCTTCACAAGTCGGCATTGGTTTAGTCGCCGTCTACAATACTGGTGTCCACTGGGACAGAGGGGCCACCTAATTATTTGATCCTTGGGATAGAGGGGCCACCTAATTAATTTTGCAATGACTTATGCCAGGGTTATAATTCCTCATATTGTATTTATGCATAATTGGTTTTAAAAAGAGTAAATTTACGACACAAATAACTATTATTCTCTTTAAAGAAAAATGTGCTACCTTGCAGTCATTCTTCCAAAATGAAGAAGGGAGAAGTTGAACAGGCAGGTGTGTTTTCACCAGACGAGGAGATGGCATGTTTTTCAACTGCTCAACACCTACAACCACAAAAAATTTTAAAAACTGCATTCTAAATGTGGAATTGTAAAGATCACTTACAATATAATCTAAACTTCGTAAACCCTTTATATGCTTATGGCTTGAAGTGGCCATGTGACTTCCTACACTCTTAAATTAACATCTACAGGGAGATAAAACGGTTGGTCTAGTGGGCAAAGGGAACCACCATCTCCACAAGAGTCTATTATGCCCCTAGTCAGGATGTCCAGATATTTATTTCCTTCATGTATCTTCCTCTTTTTCTCATTCACTACCTGTACATAAGAAAATCATACCAGCGGATTTCAAAATCCCTTTTCAGTCTTCCACATTCAAATTCTAAGACCAAATTAAGCCATGAGGCTCATGATGATTTTTTGTAAATTTAATAAAGCAAGCTGATATAGCCCCATGTTGCTTTTCCTTTATTTTGTAAGACTCAGGTAAATAATACTCTGCTAACTAGTACTCAGCTAGCTAGTACTATATAAACTCTATATTGAATCAAACACTGAATATTCTCTATATAATGATGACTCAATATTTAAGCCTTGAAGACTTCCACCAGTCTTTTTTTTTTGCAGTTTTTGGCCAGGGCTGGGTTTGAACCCGCCATCTCCTGCATATGGGGCTGGCACCCTACTCCTTTGAGCCATAGGCGACGCCCCACCAGTCTTTTTAAGAAAATGCATGCTACATAAAATCTTCTCTGATGTTGGCCACAGAGGAAGAGTAGAACACAGTAATTTGTGCAGCCAGATTCTGACTCTTCTATTACAGACACTTGTGATTTAACTGTCCAAGCCTTGTCTGAACTGTTTTCCATCATGATTCCTCCAGACATCACAAAAAGATGTACTCTTATCATGAAAAGAAACATTCAGGAAAAAAGTACCATTTGTGATTCCAGGAATGATAAGCTCCATGAAAGGAACTCGCTTGTATATCGCGTCCCGTTTACATTTCGCTACGTCCCCGTTGTTATAGATCAAATCCAGAATTTCACTGATCCAAGTTGTTCCTGGGGAGGGGGGAAATGGAAGAAACCCTAAACGTATGCATCACAGAGCACGTAAGAGGGTAAACAGAGGGAGAGAAGCTGTGTAACAACTTCTAAAACAAAAATGGGCTCCTCTCTTTACCTCCTCCTTCTCTTCCCCCTCACCTACAAGGCGTCCTTATCTTGAACAGAGACATAACAAGTATTGTGTATGTGTAAGTTCTAATTAAAGCATTATAAAAATAAGTCTCAAAAAAGAGGAGTGGAAAAGAAAAACAAGAAGAACTTGGAGATTTTGTATGTGCTGACCCAGTGCCACTCACAAACAAGAGACAATGGATTCTGCATGAGTGGAGGATCCGGCCACCCTGGCCTGTAAGACACTGTGTCTCACCAGTCTTTTGAGAAACAGATCTCAGGCCAAAGGTCTCAAACTCCTGGCCTCAAATGATCCTCCAACCTCAGCCTCCCAAGTACCTGGCTGGAATGACATGAAGAAGCCACAGATTATCTGAATGCTTTTCTTCTTTTGAATACATCCAAAAGCAATACTTGCCCATAGCAGTCAATGAGGAGTTATAGACGTACTGCTAAAAATAACTGTACGACTGGGAAGAAAAGACCTTGTTAACTCTTCCCATTCCCTTTCCCTTTACCAAAGGTTTAATGATAATCTCTAAAGTAAATAACAGTGGGTGGTAACTAAAAAAAGAAATAATTAATTAATCAGTTAATTAAGCCACACATGCGGCAACACTTCTGCAGGATGATCAGTGTGTGGCTGCACATTCAGAGCGGTCCAGACACGGAGCACTCTAGGTGCCTTTTCAGCCCGTCCTTGTGGTCAACGCTTCTTCTTGTTCCTGAATCATGAATAGCTACACTGGGCAATAGGCCCTGTCTGGTTATAGACAATTATAGTGTGAAAGAAATGGTGAGCCAAAACAGTATCAACATACTTGAAATTTTGCTGCTTGATCTGGCTTAGGCTTAAACAATAATTCATTTAAAAATACAGAGAAGCAAATTTAAGTTCAGAGTACAATGCAACCCTTTTACACCTATCAGAGAGTGGGTGAAATTCCAGCCCGTGGAGTCTGACTGAGGGCAGGGCCGGTTTGGCTGTTCTCTAGGCTTCATATTAGAAAAGCCTATTTTCCATAATTTTGGAAAAAGAAAAAGAGCCCAGGCTTGGCTCACCTAAGGAGACATTAATAGTTAATTTGGATCCTTTATAACAAAATTAACAAGGCATTAATAGGTTAATAACTTTAAGACATGTTCACAATATGTCTTCAAGGAAACAACAACAAAACCTAACAAAGAGCCCTGGTGGAGCTGTGTGTGGTCACCTAGTTTCCACTGCATCAGGAACATTCACCTTCAGGGAGCACATTTATAGGTGAACTATTTGTATGATGATGACTTCCAAAGATTATATTTTAAAAATTATAATATTAATTTAGTTAGTTTTAGAGACAGAGTCCTGCTCTGTTGCCCAGGCTGGAGTACAATGGTATGGGTAGAGAGGGTCTAAGACAGCTGTTTGTTTCCTGGCTAAAAACTCCCTCACAGACGGTGTCCTGTGAGTTGGTGCATTGCAATGATGCAAGAGCCACGAGTTGCTGGCAAAAATTTTCAGGTAAAATTTTCCTGTTTCTCTATCGATGTTTACTTGGTCTGCTGTGCTTTCACAGTCAGATGATTCTGACGCATAGTTCAGTTAATTTTCCAAATGTTTTTATCAGTTCACTTCAACCTCAAATTTCTGGGTTCAAGTACCCTTTTTCCTCACCCTCCCAAGTTGCTGCAGGCACAAGTCACCATGCCTGTAACTTATTTTGATTTTTGGTGACAAAGTCTTGCTATGCTACCTAGGCTGGTCTCAAACTGGCCTTAAATGATCTTCCCAGAGACAGAGCCACTCAGGCTCCCAGGTAGGTGGCTGGGGTTGTGTGCACAAGCCACCACACCTGGCTCAAATATTATCTAAATGCCTTTCTTCTTTTGAATGCCCCTAAAAATAGCAAAAACAACAGAGCACGCACATCTCAGTGTCTGCCTCCCCGCCTTCTCTACACACTTATCTCATCAAGGAAATGCAAAGTTGTTTGGGTCTGAAACACTTTGGGTTTGGTGAATTATCTATAGGGTGGTACCTGTGGCTCAAAGATGTAGGGTGCCAGCCCCATATGCTGGAGGTGGCAGGTTCAACCCCTGCCCCAGCCCCCAAAACAAAAAACAAACAAACAACAACAACAAAAATAAACCCAGTATCTATAAAGGTGCTTATTGTGACTTTGCTTATTTTCCAGTAGGAGTGCTTTGTTCTCCCACAGTGTTTCTGGTTTCTGTAGATTAGATTCCCCACTTCAGGACTGTCATCCAGAACTTGTTAAACATTACTTTGAAATAATTTTGATATGTATAATCTAAAAGGAAGATCAGTAGTCCATATAGTTATAGAAAGTCTTTCCTTTAAGAAATGATCTGGTGTATCCAGATCAAGTAGAATGATTTTGAAATATTTCTTCTTTTTCTATTGTCTATAAGATTTGGCATGATTTGTTTTTTGAAACTCTCTTTTACTTTTATTTACATAATATTAGTTCTCTATGTTTTGAGACTTTGGAAAAAAATAAGAAGTGAACTGATGACTTCATACTGCACCCCAGAGTCAAAGCATTCCATAATAGACGTACTCTTATTTGACAATGTGAACGTTACTTTCTTGGCATCATTATTGTTAATATCGCTTAATATTTTGATGCGGTAATTGTCTATTTTCTTTTCTGAATGTATTTATCTTCATTCATTCTTTATGTGTTTTTTGTTTCTAGTCCTTATCTTAAACATTGTTATTGTTATTCAATTTTAAGCCTTTTAAATTCTGTGAAGGCAAAAAGTGGAAACCTAATTAACACATGTATATGTTTAAAAAAAAAGAAAGAAAGGAGCCAAGGATATCAAGAACAGTTAACTTTAAAGGGTTCAGTCATTAGAGCAGGTGATTGACAGTGGGACCAGGTAATAGGGTTGGATACAAGGCAAGAGAGCCCTTATTTCTCCCCCTCTGTGCGTACTTTGTTTACCTTTGGGTAAATCAAAGACTCTGTTAAAAGTAGTTCTGGAAAAATAAACATTGTTGATTCTTATCAGGCCATCTTAAAATCTCCTTGCTGAGTCTGTATAATGAGGTCAGCAGTTGTTTAAACATAAAAACAATATTTAAACATCAAAATGTATACAAGATGTATATATATAAATTAATATACCTTATGTAGCTTCTAGAACAAATGTGTTTATGCCCCCAAATCACATACATATGCAGTTCTGATAATTTTTACTTGAATCTAAGGAGAAAAACAAGATAGCCATGTTAATTTTTACTTTACATATATCCTCCATCCAATTGCTACCTTTTCAGAATAGAAAGAGAACTTGTCTAATTTGAGACAAAGCTCTCCCTACAACTCTCACAGGGTTCCCTTGACTGATGCTTAATGGACTCAGGTCAGACCTGACGGGTTTACACAGATGGATCATTGCCTAAATATCTGGGACCACTGAGTGCAGAGGGCTTACCAGATTTGGGATACGTGGAGATGAGAAGGTCATCTGGCCGGGCCTCAAATGACTCTACCATGGGCCACTCCTCAGCTATGCTCCAGAAGAGAGGGATGCCCTGAACATCCACCAGCTCCCTCCTGAAGACGTTCTGCGTGTTGTCCATTTGGGGGAGACTAGATTTTAAACAAAGTGTAGCACTGATCACATTCAAAAATAAGTTAATAATTTAGCAGCATTGTCATTGCTCAGACCCGGCAGCATCCCCTTACACTGTGAGTTAGTACCATAGTACATATTTACTTTAAGAGATGGAGGCTTTGCTGCATTGCCCAGGCAGGAGCACAGGGACTCCCACAGGTGCAATCATACCATCCTGCCCCTTACCCCTGGCCCGAAGTGACCTCCCACCTCAGCCTCCAGAGTAGCTGGTGCTGCAGGCGTGTACCACTGCATCTGGCTCTCCAAGTTCTATTTACTGTATTTAACAATTAGTGCTCCCAGCACTGTATTCCAATTAATTTCACCACACAAGTATTTCATAAAAGAGATACAAAGCTATCCAGTATAACTCAGCCTCAGAACATAGAAAGCTTATAAATTTGGGAGGATCTCTCAATACTTTCATGGCCTCCAAACTCCTTTTTCCTTTCTCTGCACACACCCTTTACCTAGGAGTAGTAACTATACAGGAAAAAATAATTTTAATATTTTTAAGTTCTAATTTATGATCATTTTCCCTATATATTAACTTTTCAAAGTAGGTAATACTTGCTCAACTTAATGCCCTCCATACTTTGCACATGGTCATTTTTCTCTCAGTCTTATCAGGCAAAGCCTCAGCCTTCTGGTTGGGTTCCCTTGTCCCTTCCTACTTGCCTACAGCTTGTTCATTCTGTAAGAAATAATTGGTGGGCTGGTACTAAAATTCAGACTTCCTTATTTTAAATCAAGTTCCTGAATTTTTTGCTTGCTTTTTTTTTCCTAGTTCAATAAAATTATGAATATGAGAAATGTCTTAGGATATTACTGCCACAGAGTATTGATTCATGGCTATGAAATATATTCATAAGTATAGCGATATGGGAGGATTATCTCTTCTCCATCCCAGTCTTTCCCCAATAAAACTAAGGTGGCTACAATTTACCCCATTAGTTACAAGCTCTTTGTGCTTTAATATCACTGTTGATATTAAACTTATCTATGAGGTCTAACAATAAAGTTCACAAACTCATCCTAGAAAAAGTGCTACATGCCTCACTACTGAAAGTCACTTGGTCACCTTTGAAGTGTTCCCCCTGGGGAGCTGTGCACTGATGCCAATGCCCTGTCCACCATTTGAAGCAATTTTGGAACTCTTTTTCTCCAATGGCCTTCAGAGCTGTCATTGTATTATCCTTGATGTCCTGAATGTCATCAAAATGTCTTCCTTTCAATATTTCCTTTATAGTTTGGTAAACATGAAAGTCAGTGGGGGTCAGAGCAGGTGAGTAGGGAGAGTGTTCCATACAGTTATTTGTTTACTGGCTAAAAACTCCCTCACAGACAGTGCCGCATGAGCTGGTGCATTGCCATTATGCAAGAGCCATGAGTTACTGGCCAAGATTTTCAGTTAAGGTTTTCCTAGCTGTTTCTCTATTAATGTTTACTAAGTCTGCTATGCTTCTCATAGTCAGCTGATCATTTTGATGCATAATCTGAACAAATTTTGCAACGTTTTTGTCAGTTCTGCTCACTACTGGTCACCCTGACCTCTCTTCGCTGGTGACCCTTTTTCTTTCCCCAGTAAAACAATTAATCCACTTGCACACTGCCATTTTCTTCATAGAATTATTCCCCTAACCTTGTACCAACATGTTCCTGATTTCATTTCCATTTTGCCAAGTTTAACAATAAATTTATAAACATTTGTTCTTGCTTTAATATCAGTGTTTTTCAACTTCTTTTTTTTATTATTAAATCATAGCTGTCTACATTAGTGCAATCATGGGGTACAATGTGCTGGCTTCATGTACAATCTGAAATATTTTCATCTAACTATCGGCATGGCACTTTAAACCTATAGTTGAACTTCTGTGGCACACTTAAATTGTGATGATCAAAAAAAAAAGAGTAAAAAAAAAGAATATACTTATTGTGCTTTGAACTTCTTTTGAAGATAATTTAATTAATGATCTTTAAAATTTTTCACAGCACACCTAAGATCCTCTCATGGTGCACATATGCTGTGGCACACCAGTTGAAAATCACTGCTTTAATTCAAGCTATGATATTTTCATGACAGGATGCAAAAACACAGAACAATAATAATGAACACCACTCAGAAAGACACCACCACAGGTCAACATGAACACAGCTGTGGGACACTGATAAACCAAGGTTATGAAACTTCATGGACCTGTTTGTACAGCATTGCCAACATAACGACCTGGTGTCACGTTTGTGAACATAATTGTCAGACTTTGTATGCTACTGAAGATATTCTACAAGAAATTAATATAATCTCCCTGAAAAAAAAGGTCCTGGAAGAAGAATTTCTGAAAATTCCTTTAATTTGGATTCAGTCCAATAATGTTTACCAGACCCTGACTATCTTTGCTCCGTAGAGCTATTGTAGGGGAGAAATGAGAGAGGAGGTGCAGTGTGTGTTTTGGCAGAACATGATGAATGGTAGTCATTGTCAATGTTATCATTGTCATTATTGCTAAAAACAATTTGCCTTAGTTGATGCCCTCATCATTATTTACTCTTTACTATGGCCATCATCTTCACATTGGTTTTCCTATTTCCAAAAGCAGTTCCCCTTTTCACATGCCCAGTATCAATGGTCTGCCTGATCTTAACACCGTGATCTAAAGGATAAATTTTAAAGATCTTTACCATGACTTTCACATTTAGACTTCTCCGACTCTTCCTGTGTTTACCTCCAACACACTGATAATTTAGCCTCCAGCACAGCATGTAATCCCAGCACTTTGGGAAGCCCAGGTGGGAGGATCCCATAAGCCCAGGAGTTTGACCCTGTAGACAAGCCTCACATCAGGCCGCTTTGCTTGCATGTCTCTGTCTTTGAACTGATACCCTTACTTTTGTTTCCTACATGTATCTAGAAGACTATTCCTCCCTTAAAATCCTGTACAAAATTCACATCCTCCGAAGTCTTTCTAGTGGTCTACAGACAGAATTAGTTACTCTCCTGCCTCCATTCTGGTGTCTTGAACAGAGTGCTATTGTTTTACATGCTCCACTGGGTTGTTATTATCTGTTTACACCCGTTTCTCCAATTAGAATTCAGATTTCTTATCCTAGGATTGGGACATATATTTGACTTTGTAATCCCCAGCCCTATACATTTTTAAAGTAAATAAATGCATAGTGAAATGAAATGCAATTTCTAGACTACACTAGATGGACTGATCAGTTGTCTTGGCATCCATTGTGAATGTAAGTTGACCTTCTCATATCAGAGGCAGGGCTTGGTCCTCCTAGACACAGTTTCCAGTTCTCTGCCTCCTCTCAGTTCCTGATCAGTCCGTCCTGGTGGACCACCGTCCTCTGGGGAAGCTCTATAAACCTGCTCTATTCACCACGATACACAGCAAGGACCACCCCTCAGTCACAGCCTGCACCCACGGAACTCATAGCTATTTGCTCCTGCAATTTAGAATTCTCTGCAGCCAATCTGTCAGGGCACAGCCCTGGACCCCAATAAAAGATTTAGCCCTCAGGTCTCTCTCTCCTTTCTCTGCTCCCCACCTGTGGGTTGAGCATAAGCGAATTGCCCCCTTCCCACTGCCCGGCACGGTGCTTCCCGCATCTGTGAGCAGGAACCTGCTATCTTACTTCATGTTCTGTTGTGCTGCCTGTCTGGGCCTCCCCTGACTGACACCCCCACACTGAACTTCCTTCCCAGCTCCTCTTTCCAGGGCTCTCCTAGAGATGGCTGTCATGGTAGGAATGAATTAGAGCCACAAGAGCAGCTTCCAGCATGAACAGGTTTCCTGTGAGAGACACCCCTGGTCCCTGGTGGACACTTAAGCAGTAGGTTATCTGCCAAGATAATACGTTTCCCCTGAAAAGCACACATTGCAAATAACCCCGGCCACATCCACTGACACTCCGTCAGGGCAGAGCACACAGCCCACTCTCAAGAAAGCTCTCAACACCAAACTTAGGTAAAAAAAAAAAAAACAGGCCATGGTTCCACTCCACCAGGACTCTTTACTCTAAATAATGACTCAGAACGCGGCGTGCAGGCACACGCAGAACTCGGCTGGCAGCGCCGGTACTGTGTTTTTAATCATTATTACAAAAACCATCTAGGCTATATCTATAGGAAAATAGACCACATTTTATTAAGGAGGAAATTAACATAAAGAAAATGTAAGTAAATTACCCTCGGCCACACTGTCACTAAACTGCAGGATTTGGTTCCAGCCCAGGTGGCTTGATGCCAGGGCCTGCAGCCTCCCCCATCCTCATCATCCTCATCATCCTCACTATTCTGTGTTTATAATCCCCAGGGCCTGCAGCCCCCCATCATCATCCTCATCCCCCAGGGCCTGCAGCCTCCCCACCCCACCATCATCATCACTGTTCTGTGTTTATAATCCCCCAGGGCTGCAGCCCCCCATCATCATCCTCATCCCCGCTTTGTGTTTATAATTCCCCATGTCCTGCAGCCCCCACCACCATCAATCATCATCATCACTGTTCTGTGTTTATAATCCCCCAGGGCCTGCAATCTTGATCCGTATTCCACACTGCCTTATAAACAGTGAAGAGAAAAATTGTAACACAATATCACATTAAAGCAGCAGAGGTGTAATGTGGCTTTCGACCATGAAGTTTGGTTATACTGGGTGGCCATAAGGTTAAATTGCACATGAACTTCATGGCCACCCTGAATAAAGACACAGGATAATACTCTAGATCAAAAATACAGAGAAACAGTATTGCATTTTGCTTAGTATCTCATACATAATAATGTTTTATAAATATATGGGAACAAAGACATTAAAGATCACATGAAATGAGTTTTAAGAAAGCAGACTCACACCAATGACTTGTTTTAGTGATATTCGTCTTCCTTCAGTACTCACATATTTTACCTGATTAAATACAATTGAAAATTTTATGGAATCATCTCTTGTGGAAGAAATTGCACATTTTGAGCCTTGTTTCATTTGTGAAAACTGTTTAATGAAATGTTTTAATTTGATTTATCTACATCATTTTGAACCTCCTGAAAAACTTACGTTTTTGTCAATATCTGATGATTTTAAAACATATATTGAAGGGAAACAAACCACATCAGTGTATTTCAATATCTCCTGAACCTGAATCAATCTTTTTGTATGGGTACAATGTTCTAGATTCACCTAATTAACACTATTACTCCTAAAAAACCCACAACCAAAGTATTCATGGAAAAAATGTGGTCAAATTTAACTCACCTTTAAACTCTTGATAATTGTAAATGAATATCCTCAGATGAAGAATCACAGCCAAAAATCATTTAAAGATGGTGCCCTCAAGTGGTATTTAACTTAATATGTGAAAGGTATTAGGTTGTTGAAAGCTGAGGAAATGTTGAAAGAGGATGGTCATTTCCCTGAGGCCTCTTTGCTGTTTACTCCTCTGAAAATGTCCCTTGAAATATAACTTTCTCTAGAGGATAATTATGAGAACTTGGAAACGGTTTAATATTCGGCATATTGACAATAGCTGATGTGAGTCCGTGTTAACTTGAAAAAAACTATTGACTTCATACGCATTAGTGAGTTAAAATAAGCAAATATTTTACCTAAAGGTATGTGCTGCAACCATAAAAGTAAACATTAAACTGATAATCGTGTATACATTATTCTCCTAGGAAGTGACATTTTGATATACAACAGATGTTTCACACAGGACAGATTTTATTAGCTCCTTTTTGCATATATAAAAAAGCTACAATATTTTAATAATAGGCATATTGTGTTTGTGGGGCTCTTCTAAGCATTAAATTGGGAGCCTGGAGAGGGGAATTTGGGTTCAGTTGTTCCACACACCAGCAGCGTGACCCTTAGCTACTTATCTTACATTTATGAGCCTTATTTTACTTGTGTAAAACAGATGAGACGTACAACATGGTCATTCCAGTTTGTTTTATCTCTAACATTATACAGTTCTAAGTAAAGTTATTGCTCTTTGGTTACCACCCTGCAGGTTGTAAGGAATCACAGAAGCAGGACCGGAAGGCAGGAGCTGCTGAAACACCCTCCCTGGGGTCCCAGGCAAACCACCAGCTGAAACATTTCCCTGACAAAGAGTTCAAGGATCACATTTATAGAAAAAGAAAAGGCAACACAAATACCTGCATGTTCCACACAGCCTGTGGCATTTATTACGGTTCTAAGTGACCCCGTGGTGCTGCTCAACCACTGGGTTTGGCCTGTTGGTTTGCTGTCTACCCCGGAACAGGCCATGCTCTTTCCCCACACATTGTACTTTATAAACTATCTTAGTTAACAGGATCAATTTTGATCGTTCTAAAGCAACGTGGAGTGACACTGAGTCCGGCTAGACATGAGGCAGCACCGTTCCGCCCTGCGGCCCCAGATGATCCCTCATCCGCACGTCTTTCACTGTCCCCGTCCTTCTCCAGTTCGCAGTGCGGGCAGTTCCTCCACCTGTGAGGATCTGGGGCCTTCCACCACAACAGAAACCTTCCTTCGTGCGTCTCCAGCCTGAGCCTGCGCCCACGTCCCAGCAGGGGAACCTCAGGCCACCCCGTTGTCCCTGGCTACTTTCAAGTGTGTGTCAAACTTGTTAGCCAGGACTGTGCTGGAGCTATGAGGATGGAGTGGGCACCACTCCCAGTTCCTTAGTCCCCACTCCTGCCTTCTATCATGCCAAAGAAAGGTAGTTTCAAGCTTTGGTAAGCAGGGAAAAAATGTGAAAAGCTCATAACCATTACATTGAGGTCTGATACTTAACTGTGATCAGAAATTATAACTTTACACTTCAAGTTGTAATAGTTGGACTACCCAGACTGAATACTGGAAATGCCAGGCTGGTCAGTCAGTTTTCTAAACCTACATTGATCTGGCCACAATAATAGAAAAGAGCTATTATTTACATACTGTGTGTCACATGTCATTACACTTGTCTCAGCGTGGCCTCGTGCAATTACTGTGATGAAACTCATCCCCTCAATAATTCTGTTGTTGGTAGAAAAAGTAGCGGAATATAAGAGTACCTGATTTAATTTAATCTACCCCCAATTTTTAAGGTAAATACTACTGTTGTTAACCATTTCACAGATAAAGATGCTGAGGCTTTAAGATGTTAAATTATTTGCCTGGTTTTCAGGAACAGGAAAAGAGCCGAGATGTACTCTAGGCTCCCATCCTGCAGATTTTTAACTTCTGTGCTCTCTGTCTGTGACGACTGGCACTCACCTTGTCTTGTTTTACATGTATGTAATTATGTGGTTTGCCTTTTCTCTAGACTCTAAGTTATTTGAATGTAGGATCTATTTCTGATTTATCTTTTTCCCCACCATTGTATCTGTGATAGAGAACTGAGGTACGTAGAAGACATATTCAGAAGAATATGTGTTGCTTAAACAAAGGGAAGAATGAAAAGATAATCTTGAAAAATTAACATGGAGTAGATGACAGAGTTTATTTGAAGAGTTTATTAAAGTAGCCCTGAGAGGCCAGGCAAACAGGTCCAGGCTTCCTTGTCCGAATTAGGATGTGGTGAGAGGAAACGGGACTTCAGATGCCTGAAGTTTTATAATTTTATAATTTTATAATTAATATGGAGCCTCTAATCTTGGTACTTGGTTTCTTCATCCAGGAAATGTGGGATATGATATTTGATCAACATTGTTGATATGAGGATTAAATGAGATAAGGGTAAAATTCCCAGTGTCATGTTGCTTCATGGTGTGGGTTCAGCAGCTTACTCTAAATATTGTTTTCAAGCCCAGGCAATGTCTCCGGTGACACAATAGAATGGCCAGGAAAGCTGCACATTAGAACACAATGCAGTTTCCCAATAACAGACACAGGTGCAGTTAACCCAGGCGGAAGTCCTGTGCATGACTGAAACTGTAAAAGGACTTAGTGTCCAGTTCCTCTGTAAACAAGTGAAGGCAAGGATCTGTCCAAAGCTCTGAAAAGGTTATCCTGCAATTTACATAGCACCAGGGGCTAAGTTTTGAGAAGTTCTGCCAACACCAAAAGTGCTGACAATGAAGAAAATCAACTAGGTTATAAATGTAAATAACACATGGGATTTCTTGTTATTAGTTCAGTAATCATTCATGAACAATCACCAAATGTTCTCTTTGCTCCTTCTCAGCCAACTACTTGGAGGAACTTAGACACCTGCTCTTTCTACGGTCTCATTTCTCTTTCACTCCACTACCCCACAGATGTGGGTTCTTCTCCCACATGCTCACTATTCCACTCTTGCCCAGAATAATTTATGCTATTCATGAAGCCATCAAAGAATAAGCAGATTGCTGTTACATACCTATAAAAGGCGAGACTTTCTTCTGAATCTCATCTTCCTTTTCTACAGCTCTTGGTCATTTGACCACTCCCTGCTTGAAATGTTCCTTGCACCTTAGCTTCAGCTGACCTGGTTTCTTCTGGTTTTCTTATTTTATACCTTGAAATGCTACTGGGGGGTTATCTGTGATCTTATCTTCCTCTTCCCATTTCCTAAATATTGGTATGCATCAAGCTCTTACCCAGGTCCTCTTTTCTAATAACACTGTCTCACTAATAACACTGCATACTCTTCCCTAGAAAGTTCCCATATCCAATTCTGTAGTTAAGAAAAGGTTGGCCTCCTGAGCTCTAGGTCTGTGTATTAAATTGCTTACTAGACACATTCATTGGACATCCCATTAACATTTCAAATTTGACAGATCCAAAATGAAATGTATCATCATCTTCATGTCTTGCCTCCAACGAAGAGGTAGGGGAAAGACTTCCGCTGTCTTATTTCTGTCAGTGGCAAAACCATCACCTCGTCTGCTCTCTCATCCTTCACAAGCCTTGGTTGCAGCTGTGCCCTCTCCTGAACTGTCTGTGGAGCCGTCTCTTCATGGCCCATTTCTCATGGGCACCATTCATCTCAAGAGCCCATCTTCTTTCACTGGGGTAACAGTGCCTTCTTAACAGGGCACGTCTTAAAAGTGCATTCTAGCTTTGCCACTCTTGATCGATGGTCCCTCTTCATCCGGAGAGATGTTGGTAGACTGCCGATCAGTTTGTGAGATCAGTGAGCTGATTCCTCTGAAGAGCGTGGAAGGCTTTCCAGCAGAGCTGCAGCAGCTGCAGCACTGGGAGCAGGTGTGGAGGGAGAGAGAGGGGAGAGCTCTCCTCTCGTCAGTCTCACCTAGAGGCAAGGTCGCAGAATGAACTGCCCCTTCAATAGCCTTCTATCACAGGAAAACAGTCTCTCCTTCCTCACTTCTGGTTCACTTCTCACTCCCTGACCTGAGTCCTATTCCTGAACCCACTCAGTGCTGCCACGACAGAGCTACAGAAGAGTGGGCTCACCCTTCCTAATTCAAAAGGCACTGGCCTGTACTCCTGAGGAATGCTCCTACGTTTCTCTAATGTCAGACATATGTGTGCTTGTGGCCTTACTTCCCACTGCCTGCTACTCATATTCTGAATTCTTTACCCTGAACTCGCTCACCCATAGCTTCCCACACATCATCCACTCTGCCTGGAAGCTCAGTCTCCTTTTTCTCCCCAGCTGACTGCTAACTCTCCTCCACCTGCCATGTCACTTCTTCCAAGGAGTCTCTCCTGATTTGAGTGTGTGGCCTTTATGTTTTTCCAAAGCATCTCATTGCCATCGGAAAGTACATTTATTGTCTCAGAGTTTCCTGTTTAATTTATGTGACATCACATTATACATTCAATGAAAGTGGAGCTGTGTCCCTCACTGTCTTTACTTATCCAGCACTCAAGACTTTGGTGCCCGAGTCTGGAGTCAGGAGAGCAACCTGGGCTACCTGGGCTACCTGAGCAATCTGAGCTGGTCTGACCTACCTGAGCTAACAGAGGGAGAAGGGTCGCACTTCACCAGAGAGCTGCAAGACCCCACTCAGTTGCTGTGAGAGAAGCCAGCAAGGCTGGCTCTGCAGGGACGATGCTGTGGGGTGGCACAAGGGGAACTGGGAGGCGGGAAGGGCGTGAGAGATCAGAAATCACTCATCAGGAGCAGCATGTACTGTTCTGGTGACAGGTACGTTAAAATCCCCGACCATTCTGCAATTTATCCATGTAACAAAAAACAACTGTATTCCTAAATCTACTGAACCTTTTTTAAAGATGTAGTAATAAACAAGGTACAATATTAAAGAAAAATAACAATGAACACTACTAATTCTCGAATACTTATAGGTGCTATGATTACCATGTCACACAATTACATTCCAACCTAATAACAGTATCTTTGAAATTCATATTATCATTAGAAATTGCCAGAGTTACCTACTACACAGCTTTGGGCAAATGAAACTCGTTTTTCAATAGAGGACTCTTCATCTTAGCAGGTTCTCTTAGAATCATTGTCATTGTCAAAATTGTATAAATGAAACAATTTCATGTGTGTAAATATGTTGATGCTGTCACACATGTAATAATTGCCCAATATAGCTTAAGTACTACTAAATTTATAATACTATTAGCATGTATACCGCCATACTCAAAAGAAAAACACATTTTCTCCGACCTGGAGAAGTAGTCTCCACTCTTCTCTCAGTCACATGCAATAGAAGATCATGAATTTTTATATCGAATCTCTTCCTTATAATTGTTAGTCTTGAGCAAATCATTAATCTTGAATGTGTTTGACAATTTTAGCCTTTAAATGAAGATAATCATACTTACCTGTGTCTTCCATCTTAGAACAATATTCTAAGCAAAAATATATCCTGCTCCTTGATATACTCAGGCAATTATTTGCTACTAAGCAATCTTTTATTCTGGGGGTCTTCTAATGTAGGCATTTGGTGGTAAAGAGTTAATTATTCTCTTCTCCATTTGGAGTCCTTAGGGCCTCAGAATGTCCCTAAAACAGCTCTCCCAGCAGGATAGCCACAGAAGAGGCTGGTTACATCATTATCTCAGTTCTGAAAAGCATAAACAACTGATTTTTAATAGACCTTCTTTCTTGCATTTCAATCTAAATAAAATACACTTTAAAAATAAGATTAAAAATGTGTACCTTTATTTGAAATATAATTATATGCATGTGTGTTTGGGTGTGTGCATGTTTTAATTTATTTTGTCTTTGTTTCTTTAACCATTTTGCCTTCATGTCATCATGCTTTTATCATGACGATTTGGTTTTACCTGCTATTTTAAGTAGGAGATTAAAAAAAAATAGACAATGTCCTACAAGGCTGGTTATAAGATAGTCAGCGGGAGGTTTGCTATTTTGTAAGATCTAAAGTAGGTCCTGGCTAGATGGGTGCAGAAATTGTTCATGGAGCACCTTAGTATGGATCTGGGGCCACGCTCAATGTCCAAGATGTGATCTTAGAATATCCGTGAGATTGTGCAGATACGCTTTGCTTTAATGCACTCATCTGCAAAATGGGAATAATATTATGTCCTATGAACATTTGTGAAATGAGAACGAGTGAAGCCCTGAGAATTGTTCCTGACATACGGCAAAGATCAATGAAATATTGACAAGGATAATTATTATTATAATAATTTACCCTTATAATAACTTTTCAGAGAAATATTATTTATCCTATTTTACAGAAGGGAAAACTGAAGTTTGGAGAAGTTATAAACATCTTCCAAAGTCAAAAAGACTGTAAATAGTGAATTTAAATAACCACAATTTTATTGGACCATGAAGACCATCCTGTTCAGCTCATTTTCTTTTCTTTTTTTTTAATCACTAAGGAAGAATTAGCCACTTATAACACCTTTACTCAAATGACAGAGCTTTTAGCATTTCCAGGTATTATTTTTACTAAGTAATTTATATTTGATTATATAATGGCTTTGCTGACTGTATAGATTATTTTATAAAATACATTTGATTTTGGTTTTAATTTTCTAATCAAGTACATATGAAAATAATTTTTTGAATTAGATTCTCTATGTGAATTTACTGGTCAACAGAATGCAAACATGACAATTTCTACATTTAGCTTTGATTGTGATTTTCTCTTCCCAATGAACATTTTGTTTCTAGCTGTATTAGCTATTAGTAATAGTCAATAAATGCGTATCTTTATATATTTGCACATTCAAATGAATTTGATATTATTTTATTTAAAATATTCAATGTCTTTTTAAAAATCTAACCCATTAGATAAATATTAAGAATATATAGATCTCCTACGTTTCCATGTCTACCAATTTTTCTCAGAATTTTTTTTTCTTTTTTTTGCAGTTTGTGGACGGGGCCAGATTTGAACCCACCACCTCCGGCATATGGGGCTGGCGCCCTTTGAGCCACAAGTGCCACCCTTTTCTCAGATTTTTTAACATACACAGTATATCTATTTTCTTGCCTATATCGACCTTCCTATCCCTTAATATGTTTTCATTTTGAATCCTATCTTTTGAGACGATTATGTTGCTATCTTTTTGGGGAGTAGGCTATATTTATTATGTGTGTGTGTGATTATATACATATACATACACATTTTTATTTTTTAAAAAATACAAGGGTGCTAGGCAGCGCCCGTAGCTCAGTGAGTAGGACGCCGGCCACGTGCACTGAATCTGGCAGGTTTGAGCCTGACCCAGGCCTGCTAAATAACAACAACAACTGCAATGAAAAAAATAGCTGGACGTTGTGGCCGGCACCTGTAGTCCCAGCTATTAGGAGGCTGAGACAATAGAATTGCTTAAGCCCAAGAGTCTGAGGTTGCTGTGAGCTGTGATGCCAAGGCACTCTACCAAAGGTGACATAGTAAGACTGTCTCAAAATATATATATATGAGGGTGCTATTAATTAATTAATTAATTTTAAAGACAGGGTCTCACTATGTTGCCCAGGCTGGACTAGATCTCTAGGCTTAAGTGATTGTTCTTCCTGCCTCAGCCTGGGAGGCTGAGACTATGGGCATGCACTACCATGCCTGACACAGAGAATACATTTCACTAATAAAAGCTTTTCATCATTCTTTAAAATATATTTCCTTCTTCCTTGCTCATGTGCACTATGAGTACTTTAACTTGTATAGTATAGTGGGGGTTTTTGAGGATAGGGTAGAAAATTTAGTGTCATTGAGATATAATAATGTGTAAGATAGGCCAAAAGTATTAATAATTTCTGCTACCTTAGATGAGAAATTGAGAGTTATCATTAGACTTAAACCCACATTTCAAAGGGCAAAGTCATCCACAGTGGGCTGAGTCAGGCCTAAAGAAAGTAACCAGGCCGTGTATATCTTCAGACACGTGTAGCCAAACCATTTCCCCTACAACAAATTTTCCTTCACTACAAAACATTAATGTTGTCTCTCCTTTTCTTCCTGTCTAAAATCTATTCTCAGGATGTGGCAAAACAAGACGTGATGAGACATGTGCATCTTGAAGATGAAAAAGGCTGCTCTTCAGCTCCGTGGAGAGTAGCTGGCTGCCTGCTCACACCACTCACCGACACAGACCGAAGCTTCTTACCTTGGGGCTGCTCACAAGTCCCTGACGGTATTTGGCAACATATGAAAGGCCTTTGAAAGCTGCTTTTATCCACTTTTGACATTTCAGTTTCAAAGACTCTTTTAACATTATTTATATCAAGTTTTAGAACACAAGAAAAAGTTGCTCTTAGATTCAATGAACATAAATAAATTTGCTAATACTCCAGAGAGAATGAAGAATCTCATTGACATTTAAAAACCGTATCTAACTACCCTAAGCCATCAAGAGATGCTGAATGAGTCATGTGCCCTGAAAAAATAATAATAATAGGGTTTTTTATTACATGAAACTTCTTCTGGTATATCTGGAAACTTGAATATCATGTAACAGTGCAAAGTGGCTTCACCTAAAATAATATTATCCTCACTTTAAGAACACAGTAATGTTAAAGTCCAGAATAGCTTTATACATGCTGATAGCTAACAAATCTAGATTTCATTTAAAATGAAAATGTAATTTAAGAACATTCTTAGAACAGTTGCTTATAAATTTCGAGTATACAAATTTTCACGTATCTGAGGAAAATACTTATACTTTTCTTTAAAAATAGTAACTATGAAACATTTATCCATTGGAAAAAAAGGGGTAACGACTGTCACGGGTGGTAGCCTACTAAAACTGTTTTTGTTCAAAACATTTGGATTCAATAATCAGTCTTTTACATTTGTTATTAAAATATGAAATTAAGGGCCGTGCCTGTGGCTCAAAGGAGTAAGTAGGGTGCCGGCCCCATATACTGGAGGTAGAGAGTTCAAACCCGGCCCCCAAAACTGCACACACACAAAAATAAAACAATGATATTAAACATGCACATTACTAAAATAAGCAATGGAATTATGTGACTCTTGATCTCCTGGGACTTTTCGTACTCACGTGGCTTTCTTAGAGCATTACTTTGCTGTTAACGTGCAGGCAGAAGAGGAAGTTGTGGAGGAGACTGTCAGATGGTTACTCCTTATACTGACAGCAGGGAGATGCATGTGAGATGAAAAAATTAAAAAGCTCAAATCTCGTTTCAAAATCCTTTAGAAAGTAACAAATTTGCAGACATTTGAAGAATGCTTTACTGCCATGGTTTTGATTTAATGCTAAAAATATTATGCATGTATTTTAGTGAAAAACATACCAGTCAAAGTATTTCAGAAAGGAAAAATAAACAACCATCAAAGGCAAAGGTTTTACAGAACATCTACATAACAAGTTGTTTGGGGACTCTGGAGACGTGCACACGCGCGGACTTGATGAAATTGTATGCTTGCCTAGAGTTGGCTTTCCTGTTCCCAGCCAGCATTCAGCCTCAACATTCTAAGTTCTAACTGTAGGAACACTCTTCTGAAATAAACAGAAATACCGAGGAAGTGGACAGATATTAACAGCCTTTAAAATTACTTTTAATGTTGCCAACCTAAAAATTATTGGAGCAGACTACCTCAATACAATTTTAAATACAAAAAGTAATCCTATGTCTTCATAGTAGAAAATCTGGAGCTAAGAATCTCCATGTGTTTTCCTTTTATGGTGAAAGATCCATCCTAAAACCTTTCATTTTTCCTCCTCTGAATTTTTAAAGTGTTGAATTTAGTATTATTCAAAATGTATGCGCTTAGACACAGAGCTGACACATAACTCACCCAGCACCTGTCTGTGGGGACGAGAGGCCCAGATTATTCTGCTTCCCTGGCTGCTGGCTGCTGGAGTCCCACTTGATGTGCTGCTCCAGCCAGCCGTGGTTAATTTGATGCAGGTGATCTGAAGACTGTATTGAGCTCTACAAATCTGTTGACAAAGCCGCACAAGGTCCATACCCGAGGTTGGTGCGTCACAGCTGCTGCTTGTGGGGTCTGAGTGCAACAAAGAGCTCATTGAAAGCTGACTCTGGCATCTGGAATCACTGCTCTCAGATATTTATGTTAGCAAATGAAGACCCTTTACTTTTAAGTATGTCTGATTTCAACTGTAAAAGCCATGCAAATATTCTCGTGGCAATGGTGCTCCTAGTAGAAACTTCACTTAACGATGATTTTCTGTACCTCTAGAACTGCGTGGGCAAGTGGGACAGGTAAGGACATGCTCCTTGAGATAGAGAAAAGAGAGAGAAACATCCAAGAAAAGCAGGAGCATGTCCTGCTCTCACACGAGGCCTGCCCCCTCAGAGGGAGGCGTGTGTCAACTGCCTCTCTGAGCCTCTTGGTAATGGTGATGATATCGACTTCAAATAAAAAGAACTGGCTTGAGATTCTTGTAATTTTTCATATAACCAAAATAATTTCTGGAACATGGTTTCTTTTTCTCACTTAAATTATAAATTATGCTTCTGACAAGAGTCGTAGATTTTAAATTTGCAAGTTTATCAATATGTACAATACTGGAACTTGAAGTTGAACCTTTCATTTAACAAAATATAAAGATATAATTATTCTTTATCACCAACCTCTTTTAACATCCCAAAGGAACATTTTCTTTGGCTCCAGTGGAAAGTTCTTTTAATTTTTTTTTTCTTGTTTTCCCTGCTCCAAGGAGAAAAAGAAAAACAAAAACAAGAAAGGGCCTGAATGTCACGCTAAGGATAGAAGTATAGGAAGGCAAAACAGCTGGAGGCAATTTTTACAGATACTTTTACAGATTGTCTGAAAAGCATGTGATAAAGATTCCTAGTTGGCCTCCCCACATGTGTTGCAGCCAGAAACATGATCCTCAGACCTTCAGCTCCCACCTCTGCCTTTGAAGGAAACTAGAGATTTACATGTTCTGTAAAAATCACCATTAGGAATTCGTGATTTAGAGTCACTAGACATAGCTCAGGATGAGCTATCACAATGAAAACAAGAGAATTAAGTGATAATGTCCTTTTAGTTAATTTGACTGTGGGATGCAGCCCACTTGATTTAACCGCATGAGAATGTGCCAGGAAGTGTCCACTTGGCTTCATTCTCCTCTGTCCCTCAGACCTGCCAAGTAGAAACTGAAGACCCAGGATTCTGAGGATGTGGGCCATATTCCTTGTCCTTCTAGGACAGAGGACAGGATGCAAGGAGGCAGAGAATGAGACTTGATACTCAGCATAACACCTACGAATGATGTGTTAGAGGGTCTTCTCTTTCAAATCCTAATTATTATTGCACTTCTGAAAGCATTGTCAATTTCACTGGTAAAATACAATATTTAAAAATTTTTTCTATATATTCTCCACAGATAAATTTTACACATTTGCATAACTCGTTTTATATAATGCATATATTTATGTGTATACATATACATATATGTTGTATAAATACCACTTTCACACGCAACATATAAAGACTTAAAAAATATTGATAGAAGGGAAAGATGTGCTTGATCTAAAGCTGAATTATACATGGAACAAAACTGTATATGAACAGATATCATATAGTGAATTTTTTCTGCACTACCCTGGCTCTGACAAGACTGAGCCTAAGGACAGGCATGATCCCTGGTTTCTTCTAAGTACAAAGGCTTTGGTAGAATATATGAACTATAAACAGCCTTTAAAGTGTGATGAAATTTTGTGGTTTTGCCATGGTCCAGAAGTCTCAAGTGATTCTGACACTTTTGGACAAACACTGGGAAGGTCAGGAGCCTTGCTGTGAGCACCATGATGAAGTTAGCATCTCGATAGGAAAAAAAAAATGAGTAACTGGGCTGCAGGTGAGACATAGATTAAGAGTGACACTGTGGATGACCTGAACTCTTCCTAGCCCAGTTCATCTGTGAGTATTGAATGTAATGGATGCCCACAGTTCTGAACGCAAAGGTTCTGAGAAGGCAGGAGAAGGCCAGGAGAGTTGACTATATTCATGCTGGGCAATCTTCACTGCTCCGTATGCTTCTCGTAGGAGGAACATACATTCTTCCCCCAGTGACACTGGACTTGGGTGTATTTGGGGCCAGTGCGGTTGAGGCTTTACGAGACATTGCACTTTATGCTCTGTCTCTCTCTCTCTTCCTCCTACCTGGAGAAGGAGCCTGCCCCACAGAGGGAATGGGACTTCAACCCAGTCCCAGAGTGAAAGGGAGAGATCTGGGAAAAGGAATGGATAATCCATTTACAATTAATTTTCATTTGTTCCGAGAGGTAAAGTAAGTTAGAAAAATATTAATAACATTTTCTTTGATAAATAATTAATGAATTTCTTTCTACAAGTTTTGCTAATAACAGAAATGTGCATATAACTAACCAGTCGGTAGTTATTTTTTCATCAATTCCTTCATCCATTCATTCATCAAATATTTATGAGTACATACTGTGTACAAGTTTCTTTTCTGTTCACTTGGCTTATATTCATGAATAAAAACAATTTCCTTGCCTTTATGAAGCCTAATTTTATTTGGATTGAAGAGAGGAAACAAATATGCTGCCCTGAGTCATCTGGTTAAATTACAGTCTGGTGGGTTTTTATGTCATAATTTCACCATTTTATTTTTCATAATTGATATTGGATACATTATACAGGATGGCCATACAGTTCATGTGCAATTTTAAATTGCACACAAACTTTATGGCCACCTGGTATTAATATATTATATCAGAACATAAAATACTCTAGGATGTAGTCACTTAAAGCAAAAGAATTTATTATTTCACACAGTTTCTGAGGATTAGGGGTCTGGCAGTGACTTAGCAGGGAGTTCTGGTTCAAGCAGATAGCTGGTGGGACTCTAGTCCTACGAGGCTTGACTAGGGCAGAGACATTGCTCTCCAGATGCTTCCAGCCTGGCCACTGTGGGAATCCTCTACTCAGGCTAACTTGCCACATGACCCCACTCTAACTTGCCACGTGACCTCACTTTAACTTGCCACATGACCTCACTCTAATTTGCCACATGGCCCCACTCTAACTTGCCCCACGACCTCACTCTTTGCCTCCAGGTCTCCCCACAGGTCCACAGAGACCATGCAACACAGGAGCTTTATTACTTCCTTCACAATGTTTTTATTTATTTCCATGCCTAAAACTTACAGTATTGGGTCAAATAAGAGTGATAAGAGCACACATTCTTGCTTTGTTCCTGGTCTTCATGAAAAGGATTCAGTCTTTCACAGTTAAGTATGAACTTAGTTGTCAGGTCTTTATAGAGACTCTGTATCAAGTTTGATGCAGCTCAGCTCTATTCCCAGCTTGTTCAGAGTTTTTATCAACAGTGAGCATGGGATGCTACCAAATCCATTTTCTAAATCAATTAATATTATATGATCACTCTTCTTAAGCTGTTGATAGAGTGGATTACACTGATTGATTTTCAAATCTTGAAACAGCCTTACAGAGCTGAAATAAATTTCAATTGTTCATGATGTTTAATTGTAGGTAGATATTGTTAAATCCAGTTTGTTAATATTTTTGTTGAGGATTTGTGTTTGAGCTTATGACAGAACTCTGTGATTTTCTTTCTTCGTGCTATCTTTTCCTAATTTTGGTATGGGTGTTATGAATATCCAACTCATAACATTGAAAACTGTTCTCTCTTCCATAAAATTCTGAAAGAAATTCTAAAATTATCCTTACTTTTCTTCAAATGTTGGTAAAATTCTCCACCAAAGCTATCTAAGCCTGGGAATTTCTTTCTCAAGAGTGTTTTTAGTATATGTGTAATAGTTATAAACTATTAAGGTCATCTATTTCATCATGTATGAGTCTGCTAGTGTAGTTATCTAATTTTTTACAACCACATTCAGAAATAAAGTAGTATGTAGTTTTGAGGAATCAGTCCTTTTTTTCTAAGTTGTCAGATTTATGAGTATATATCTGCTTGTCATTTCCTTTTACTGGACACAGAACGCAAGGTGTCATCCCTGCTCTCATTGATGATTTGAGGGATTTACTTGTTTTATCTTTTCCTCTTTTTTAATTTTGATACAGGTTAATTAATATTACTCATACTTCGGGGTGAAGAAGGGCTGGAAACCCTGGTGCTGAGCCAGGCTTTGTGGATGATGGCGATGGTGGGGCTTAGTCACCTCAGCCCCCTGCCGTGAGTGTGGGACTCCTGCAGGCTGGTGCCAAAGAGGACATGGTGTGAGCCGTGAGAGGCCCAGATGAGGGTGGTGTGAGCCTGAGAGGCCCGGATGCGGGCGGTGTGGGCCGCGAGAGGCCCAGATGAAGGCGGTGTGGGCCGTGAGAGGCCCGGATGAGGGCGGTGTGGGCCGCGAGAGGCCCGGATGAGGGCGGTGTGGGCCCCTGAGAGGCCCGGATGAGGGCGGTGTGGGCCCCTGAGAGGCCCGGATGCGGGCGGTGTGGGCCGCAGGAGGCCCGGATGAGGGCGGTGTGGGCCGCGAGAGGCCCGGATGAGGGCGGTGTGAGCCATGAGAGGCCCAGATGCCGCCCGCCCTCGTGAGCCATCTGAGGCTGAGTTGCTGGGCACTCACTCCGTGGTGGCCCACCCACACTGAGCATTGCTGAGAGAAG